>CABFWB010001180.1:0-14840 GCA_902151455.1 Timema bartmani | reverse complement strand
TGTATAGAGTAGGAAAAGACAACAAAAATAAATAAATGAGCCGATTTGATGCGACACGGCAAAGTTTGCACCAAGATAATACAATACCGAGCCGATACGGTGCAATACGGAAAGGTGTAGACCAAACATAGTAACTATTAAGATCTGAGAAACTGTCTTCGGTGGTCGCATGGTCTAAGGCGGTAATCTCCCAGTGGACTAGACTGCCGATGACGTGGAGATCAAGGTTAGAATTTCGGTCGGGTGTACTTAGGATGGTTGTCCACTATAGCTCCACTCAAATGCGGGTACACTCCCTCTAAATATAGCCTTCCTAATCCCTAAGGCCATTAGCATAATTGCTTCATAAGCGTATAGCCCAAACGGGTACTAAGACGCGGTACTAAAATAGTTATGAGAGCTTCCTTTTCTCACTAGAACAGCTCACCTATGAGTAGCTCTTCATGTTAAGCAGCCTGCTTCTTTACCGCCCTTTAATAGTACCCCTCCTCCAATTCTTTAAACACCCCGTTATTATGCTCTATTCCCACAGTTTTTCCTTGCCTAACATTGATTCAAATTTTTAACCAATTTTATTGTTTTTTTTATTTTAGCTAACAATCTTATCCCATGGAAGTTTGTTAAGCTACATTATTAATTTAAGAAGATTTCTATGAAATTAATTTTAATAAATAGTCCAAATAGTTTGAGATGCGGACATCTAAAAATAACTATTGTAATATTTAAACTACCAGGGGACCTGGCAGTCTAGGGGTAAGGTGCTAGACTTCTGTGTTAGGGGTCAAGGTTTCAAATCCCGGTCCCGACACAGATGTATCTGATTACCAAACCCTTCCTTCACCTCTGGCAAAGTGTTTGCTTTCACGCTTTGTGAATATGTGGAATGCTAGAATTCCACCGTGGTTCGGAACCCATGTTAAACTGTAAGTTCCCTCTGCTTTCCACCATCATTATTCTCACGTATCATCCTAACATCTGGGGATTTTTTTTAACCCTGACTATATTAACTCGGTTTCTAATATTTAACCCGAGTCCTAAAATTCTACTAGAGTTTCCTCCATCTGATTATTACATTCATTTTTCCTTATTTAACTAATCTGATATTGGCTCTTAATATCTAATACTTAAACTATTTCCTAATTTGATTCCCTTATTTAATGTAGTTGGTTCCAGTCAGTTCGCCCCGGGTATTTTATTTCCCCAGTACCCTCCACCCCTGGCACTCCCGGTACTCACAGCTTCCAGTAATCCCCGGGCACTCTCCAGTAGTGGCGAGCGTTCCCCCAATCCGCCACCTGGGGAGGCGTCCTATCGGAGATGGTGCTCCACCCGCTTTCTAGACAAACCACTGGCAGATAATCCCAGCTGGGGATTTTTTATTTTTCCTAACATCTTATTTTATTATAAATCAGGACCTTTTGCTCTATTTATTTTACAATAATTTTCATTCTATATATTTAATTTCAAAATTTTAACATTTAAACTATCTGACATTTAACCCTATAACTACTATAAACTACTTGTCCTATTATTGTCTAAATTATCAATTTGTCTCAACCTGTGCCGGTTGGTCCACCCCGGGTATTTTAATTGCCCGGTACTCCCCCCTCTTGATTGCCCAGTTGCCACCTGGGACCATATTTTCAGAGCCCCCAGTACATTAAGAGGAGGCACCCTGTCAGAATTGGTAGATCCGTTTACTATGTAGCAAAACCACTAATGTTATTTTATTGAACTGTGAATAATAACTTGTCCTTGCTTTACTGATTGGAGTTACATTTGCCATTTATAGTTATTTGTTTTGTTATACCTACTTTAGGACAAAGATTTACGTAAAATAACTTATATCTAGTGCTGTATTCTGTATTTTCAGTTCTGTAACTTTTCCTTGCAGGGAATCACATTTTCTTTTCTTCTCTGGTCACTTCTTCTCGTGACCAGTCGACATTCTTGGAGTGCTCGATGGCTCCAACCCAGCATCACGCTTATTTCCAAGCGGGCAGGACTATTTGAGTTAAGAGCAATCTCCAGCGCCTCTTTTATTTTCCTCTTTGTCTTTCTTGCCCTTTAGCCGGTATTCAGAGAACTCTGGGTTCATCAGCGATTACCATCGCTGGTATCCCTGGGTCGCCTTTCTTCGGCTAGAGCGTTAGATGTGTCCAGAAATCATCAATATCTTGTTTATGCTCTCTTTTAATCTCAACTCCTGGATTTATTTGCTACATCAGTTTGGTAATGTCTCGTCTGAGTCTGATGTTATTTCTCCTTCACTCGTACCTTCCTCCTGCGTCGTTTCTTCCCATCCATTTTGTCTAATGTCTTTGTACTGTCCTAGTCTCTTTCTTTCTTTTAGTTCGTCAACATGTCTGTCCCTTTCTGACTTAGATACCCTATTTGCTATCTTGTCGAGATAGCTCCACCGGTCCACATCCCTCAGCATTCTGTATATGGCGTTTGCCTATATATAAATTAATAGCTCCGTTCTATTGCCCTATTTAAATATACATTATAAGGTCACGTACTCCGATGTCGCCTTCTCTACGCAATAGTATTAGTCAGTCTCACTTAGTTCCTCCGGAAATGGGACGCTCAATATGGGACATGTCCTGTAATATAGTGGACAAGCCCCTGGGAAGGTTGAATATGCCTTATTCCCAGTCTTTCTGGTATATTCGTTAATAACTGGAGTGCCCTTCTGGCAGTGTTACTCTCTTCCCAGTCTGCTTGCCACTCCCCCAGGAGAGTGTTTTTTATGCCATTCATGCTACTTACACCATTGGCTGTCAATTTTGCAACTCTGTCTAATTTACTTTTCTTGAGCTAGTATCCAGTGGCCCTCTTCCACACCTATAAATCTAGTGGCCAACACCTATGGTGACCCACAGCGCGTTCGTTGGTACTGTTTTGTATGCCCCAGAAAGTCTCATGAGGATCTTTCTCTGAAGACTTCTGAGTTTCCTTTTGGCCCTATCTTCTCTTAGTTGCTGAGCCCACACTCCTGCTCCGTGGCCCACCATTGACACAAGCGACGACTGATGGTATAGTCTAATCAGTTTTAAGGGCAGATGGATCTTCCACTGCCTTATACTGACTATTCTATTGATAACCCCTAAGGCTCTCCCACATACATTGTCGATGTGAGCTGAGAAGCTGCGTTTCTCGTCAGTCATCACTCACAAGGATTTGACCACTTTACTCCTTTTGATTGTTTATTCTACTATATTAATCGTAGGGCTCCTCTTGAGGACTACCCTGAGTTGCATATAGGTTGTCTTCACTGGCGCCAAGCTGAGTTTTACTTTCCTACACCATTTGTCTAATACATTTAGTACCGTATTAATTTTCACTTCCAGATCATTCCTAGAGTTTTCATCCACCACTATCAGCAAGTCGTCTGCAAAAGCAACCACCCCCACCACCTCAGGGAGTGCCTTAATCTCCAGCAACCCAGGCTTGAAACCAATATCCCAAAAATTGGACCACTAACCTATCCTTGTGTACATCCTTTTGTTAATATTTTACTTATTGTTATTCCCGGACACCTCAGGTTCACATACCTGTCCCTACAGTAGTCCTTAAAACTCCTGTAGATACTCCTCGGACAGTTTAGTTCTCTTAAGCGCTTAAATAAGGCTGGCCACCAAAGGTTATCAAATGCACCCGAGATGTCCACAAATATTCCAAATAATATTTCGCCCTTGAGTTTTCTCAGGCTAATAGCATCACAGATCGCATTCTCTGTAGAACTGCCCTTCACAGAGCCATACTGTTGAGGGTGCATTCCCAACTCCTCTCTGTGTTTTTGTAACCTCTTACATAAAAAATTTTCTGCAGTTTTGCGAGTACATTCATCAGACATATTGTTCCATACGACTTTTGGAGTTGTGGGTAATTATCTTCACCTTTACTCAGAATGACCACTTCGTTCCGCTTCCACACATTTGGGATACTGCCCTGAACCAAGCACTCATTTATGAGCTGAGCCATGAAGGGTGCGACCTGCTCTATGATTTCTTGAATCACCTCAACTCTGATTCCATCAGGTCCAGGTGCCTTCTTCCTTTTCAATCCTGCTATTAGCCTTTTGATCTCGTCTTGTGTCACTTGCTCTACTAACGCATCTTCATTATTATATATCATCGTCCTGTCCTGACTGTCTCTTTCATGACCCTCATCCCCCTCCTCTGGGCTATTATCAGGGAGCAACACATCCATTAAAAACCTAGGTGATTCCCCCCAGCAGGTAGTTACTCCTCCATCGGTTTTTTTAAGTGTTGAAGTGACAGCTAGGGCTCTAATTTTCCCTGCAGCAATCTTATAAGTTACGAACCAGGCATTCTTCCTCAATTCCTTCTGAAAAAATCTCTCCCAGCTATCATTTTTGAATCTCTTCGTTGTATTTTTAAACTCTTCCTTCCTTTGCCTATATATTTCCGGTAGTAGGAGTCTTCCTGTTGGGTCAAAGCATATTTGGTATTCTCGTCTTACTCTCCTTGCATTCTCAAGTAGTTTTTGTAGTTGCTCATTCAATGGGCGGTTTCATTCACTTCTCCTGACTTCCTTAATTATTGATATTGCCTTTCTCATAGAAGCCTGTAAGGTTTACGGGAGTTCCATCGCTTTTAGGTTTATGTTGTCTCCCTGTGACACCGGTTGTGGTAATACCAATTCTATTTGTAGCTTTTCCCAATCTGCCTTCTTCAGATTGTACAAGAGTCACGTGCCTGCTTTTACCCTGTCTTCTTCATTTCCCAGTTCGAAGGTTATCAGATTATGATCACTGGATGTCTCGCAGTCATGCACTTTCTAGTTCCCTATAGTTGATCTAGCTTCCTCACTGCCCAAGATGACATCAATGTTGGAGCTAGTTCCTGCCCTTCCCTATATACGTTGCAAGGTTTCCCGGCTGATTGATCACCTCCAGATGCCTTGCTGTGATTGATTCCTCCAGTAGATTCCCCCTTTGTTATGCCCTTAATCCATCTGATTTTCTTATGTCATTACAATGCCATAGTGTGGACCTGGCATTCGTATCCATCATTTATACTATTGGTTTGTTCGGAAATGTCTCATTTATCTCTTCCAGCTGTTCTATGTAGGGTTAAATTCCCTCTCTGAACTGAAAGTACATGTTGACCAAGAGACATCCACCAATCTCATTTTTGATTTCCAAACATATTACCTTCTCATTACAAAATTAATTGACCTTGATTACTATTATGTCATATGTGCCTGTTGAGAACTATAATGACATTCATTGGTGACTTCCCATTAGCTATAATTCTGGCCTTTTTTGCGTATGTAGGATGACTCCATTTCTCATACTGTAGGGTTTATGCAGACACACGACATCCAGTGTCCTTTCTTCCACCACCTTACTAACTTCTTGCGTCACAACTGCACTATGCATCACGTTCATTTGTCCAATTCTGATTATATTTTTCTTATTACTTCCATCACGAGTGATATGTGTGGATGTAGCATCTCAGCCATTTTTATTTTGTATCAAAAACGGTGTGACCATGTGCTTGAACAAAGTGCCTGTATATTTCCTCCATCTTCCATTCCTCTTCCCTTCTTTTAAAAACTTTGTTCTCAATTTCTTTCAGTATCATTATATCAGTTGGTAAGTTTGTGACCTTCAATTGTATCCTGTCCTGCACCTCCGGTGTTGGGAACGTTATCATGTCTCCTTTCTCGTGGGTCTTCCTTAATAAGTGACGAAGTGTCAGATTAAGATTGTGGTGTTCTTGTAACCTTGATAGTTGAAGGCTTTCCTCTATTTTAGGATAAAAATGCTGCATTGCATTAGTATTCTTTACATCACCTTCCCCTAGACTTACAGTATTGTCACAACTACCTCTTTACACTTCCTGACATGCCTATCTAATTGTCACGAGTTTACCTTTAGCCTCCTTTCCTTCTTGTTTCTTTCCATATCCTAATCCTTTCATCCACAACTTCCACATCATTCTTCCCGTTTTCTTCCTATATTTTCCATCTTTTTCATCTTTTCTGTCTTTTTCATCTTTTTCTGCCACTACGATCAATAGTATTATGTCCCCTCTTCTCCCTTCAATTCCTTTATCCACTATTGCCAACTCTGACTCCTCATTAGTGTTTGTTGTTATTCCCATTCCATTCCCATTTACTCCTATTCTTGATGTTGCTAATTCCTCCACATGCATTTCCTTCATCTTAATGTTTAGCTTACCTTCCATCTCACTGTGGTGGTAGTTCCGTTGTAGTCGTACGTTCGTAATCGGGTTATGTAGCTGTGCTATATATATGAAGGGAATATATATATATGAAATACGTGCTTTTGGTATTCAAGCCATCACAGCACCCATGCACCCCTGAACATCGTGGCCCAGGGCAGTTTCTAGGTCGGTACTTGATAATTTTGCTCCAACCTCCTCACCCCGAAAGGTGGGATGATCCGGTTCAGGCTGGATACCAGGGATGGCGAGAATTTACTCCTCCTCTCCTTCCAGTCACTTACTGGTGGGATCAACATTGGGGACACGTGCCTCTCACCTATTCAGGGTGGTGGTACCCGGAGCTTTTTACTTCCACTCACAGAAGCAACCTTACGATATGGAATGGGATTGCACCCATTGCACGTGGCAAAGCAATCTCCCACTCCTCGTGCGTACGAGTGGAGGCGCCCATGTTCTAGCCCATGCATTACTAGCCGTCCAGATTAGCACCGGAGCTATAAAACGGCTCATCGCACGAATGACGAGGCCCGGGCCCACAGGCCCAGAACCCCAAGAACCCAGCCCCAGCGGTCCAGAACCCCAGGAGACCGGACCAAAAGACCCGAACTCCACCACGCTGCCAACGCCATCACTCGTCGGTGGTTAAACACACTACACCCACAGAGTCCAACCCATTGCTGGGCCGCCGCGCCATCTTGAGACAAGCTCGTGACGTGGGCTTGGGAGCCAAGCCCTGTGTTCTACTTATAACGAAAGTAGTCTAACGGAGGCATACCAGTGCGCAGGGCCACCCCAAACACCTGTATATAACCGATGCAAGCACCCGTCTCTCTGGCATGGATGTGGAGGGGATGTAGGAGCTCACCTTAATGGTGTCTCCACCTGAGAAGTGAACTCCTCCATAAGCCAGGAGAACAGAGGTTAGATAAGGTCTAATGGTCGGGATCTAGAGCGTTAGCCTCCCTCCCCCATAATTAAACTACCCTCACCTGTAGACCTAGAAACCAAGGTGTCTACTCGTCTTGTCTGGTTTCCCGGTATGGGGATGGTAGCTATCTGAATACCGGTACGCTGAAGTAATTTTGTACTTGTTTCCTACACATATCTAAGCAAAGGCGGCTACAATTATTCTTTATCCTACCTTCCTCATTCCTATCCCGTTACTGTAAAATATGCAAATAGCTCGATTGGTTAGAAGGATGTAGGATATGGAAAGTAAAAGTTATACCTACAATTTACTATTTGTGACATTTAAGATAATTACTATATTTACACTAGTGGTGAAGGGGTAGAGAAGGAAGAATTATTTAGAGGGAGTGTACTAGCATATTCGTGAAGGCAGGGTGGAAAGCTATTTATAAATAAACACACCCCATTACACCCAGATGAAACTTGAACCCTTACCTCGCCATTACCGGTAAACCAAAAAAGTTGAAACCGGTGCCTTTGTTCACGTGACTACCACTGGGGAGTCATAAAATAATGGCTAAGTTAATGGGATTGAAACAAGTTCTATACACCATCATTTTGAGAGTCACACATTTTTTACTCACACCAGTGACCCTGTAGTCCAGAGTGATAGACTTGTATTGCACTCGACTGCTATCAATGGAAATGCTATAGTTGGAATCCCGGTCGGGTGTACTAAGGTGTGTTTTTATACTCAATGGTTTCTTACTGCCCTTCCACAAAAATTCGGGGTATATTTCCTCTAAATTATACCCTTCTTATATCTTCCCACCCCCCCCTACTTTCTCGTTTGTGTATTTGAAAAAGTGGAACTTGAACGGGTAGTAAGATGCAAGGCAAATAAAGCACTCTTTCTTCTTTTCAAGAAAAAACATTTTTTGTGTTATATGTCAAACGAGAAAGATAAAGATAAAATGTAACCCCACTAATTTTTTAAGATATAAACAATTTGTCTGGATGGAACTTACCCTCTATTTCCTTCTTCCTCCCTACCCCCTTTAACCCTACCTCCATCCAAAGGTGAGAATCAAGAGCAGTTCACATCTCTTATAAGTGCAGGTAGCCACCAAAACATTTATCCAAGTGTGTGTGTATGTGTGTGTGTGTATTAGTGGAATCCGCTGGATTTAAGAAATAAGGGACTTTTAATGAAGGAAAAAAACACGAGTAAATTATGAACATAAAACAAAAGTTACACGAAAGCGCTGCGTTACTGTCTCAAATTCCATTTTCCGTTTCCGTTTGACGACACAGCGAACGGTCTTGGTAAACTCTGCGAGTGTATTACCCAACTCTCCCTTTTTGCTTGGTAATAAAAACAGTTTGTTTCTTTTTTTTAAAACAAGAATAATTCAGTGGACAAAAGTTCTTGAATTATTTCCAAACGCAGAAAATTAATTTTCAGACAAAAAGTAGAATTTGTATTATTTCAACTATAAAAGACTCCATTATATTACACCGGGGTTTTTTAAAGGGGTGGAGTATACGGGGAGTGAGTTGGGGAGGTTGGGGTCCCTTTATTCTTCCCTTTCTACTTTCTCTTGTGAAAATACACAGCAATCTTTCCTGTCAGTGAAAGTCACCGTGGAAAGAGAAAAGAAAGATTGTTTTAATACAAGGGTTGAACCAAAACTTTCTCAATCAGTAGATAGTGGGTTTTAATAGCTATCTACAACCCAAATATTGTTTTAATATTTATGATTGTTTTTCCAGGCTTTTGACACAAGCTAAGGGCTATTAGTGCCTTGGACGCACGTTGATGATGAGAGACCCTGACTTTTCGGTCAACAACCACTAAGTGTCATGCTGGTATCATGCCCTTTAAACTTTTCGGCCGCCACTGTAGAGTGTCAAACATAAATGAGAAACACATGACAGTTAAATATATCGGGCATATATGTATATACAAATATAGAATATGGTTTCCCTTTTTTATTATTATAATTATTTGAGTTATTTAACGTGCGCTTTCTTAACCTAATAATTATATCATTACATTACTAAAAAACTAATTTAAATATATAATAGACACAACAGCCTGCCACCAGGCCGTAAATTCATCACTTTGAAAGAAAACCCCAATTTCACTAATGATAAATGTTTCGGGCATACCGGGAATTGAACACGGGACCTTTAGGAAAGTAAGCAGACATGTTACTGATTGGGATAAGGTGTCTGACAAGTATCACTAGTTCAAATCCTGTTTGCGTAACACTGTGTTTGAGCACTGTATATCTAATGTTTGCTGGGTAAAAAAAAAACTTTCTTTTTTTAGAATTTTTTAAATATTATTTGTGTCCCTAAGGAGGGATGAAAGGGGACGCGAGAAAGGGCCAGTTTTTTAAAGTGTTTATAGAAAAATAATTTTTTGGCCAAAATAAACAAAATATTGCTCGAGTACAAACATATAATTTAATTTTCTTCACTTGGTGATATCAACATTTCCTGAATATCTGTCATGAGCATGTTGGCATTATCTAACAAACTTTTAAAACGAAAAGAAAAAGTTGTCATTAAATTCCAAAATACACTTGACAGATAGTCAAGAAATTTTGAGATCACAATGTGAAGAAAATAAAATTATATGTTTGTACTCGAGCAATATTTTACTTATTTTGGTCAAAAATATGTTTTGCCATAAAAACTGCAAAAACTCTGGCTTTTTCACGCATCTCCTTCAATCACACCTTAAATCATGAAATAAGATTATATAGCTTACTTTAAAAATAATTTTTACTTTGATAAATTTTTATTTAAAAGCTAAAATATGGCAACAAGAAGCTAATCAAATATACTATCTAATTTGGCTATTAGATTATAAAAAGCATTAAAATTTGCTAACATTATTTTAAGAAATAATAATTTCCTTTGCACATAAGACAGTTAAACAGAATTATTAAGTAAAATTCTCTAAAACTCCAGTTTTAAACTAAAATTATAAAATTGAACACCACGTAGCAAAATGTCCGAGCTAAATATATGCTTGGAGGCCTTCAGATTTTTTTATCACATCGTTTTGCTACCTGTTCAGGTTATACGTATATATGAGAATTACCTTAATGGGTTAGGTATGAGGATGAAAGTATTTTAGAGATTTAAATTTCACATAACAATTTACAGTGGTGCCCGCATTTGTGAAGAATGAATGATAAAAGCTTTAAACAAAAGTCAAGTGTATCTTCGCAATGAGTCTATTAGAGGTTCTGCTCTACAAGCTTGATCTACACTTAATTATAATTTCATGTTTCTAAAAAGTATACCTAATTAATCATCAAAACATGATGTTAAATAATAATGAAATATATTACGTAAAGATTAAATCATCTAGTTTTGTCTAGAACTAATCTATCAATTATAATACCATTTTAAAATACTTAAATGATTTGTTAAAAAAAATGGCGTAGAGAAATATAACAGAAATCGACAAGGTCGTAACCAGGGAAGAGATGTTTGGAGGGGTTCAACCTTTCTCCACGCATCCCATCCTATCCCCCTCCCCCACACGTAACCTCCAACCCCCTAACTCCCTCCCCCCACACATTCTCTATAGTTGACCACAAATTTTATTTAGTTACGGTTTAAACTATATGAAAAAATAAAGATACTCTAGAGCAAAAACCATTCTGAAGTTTAAATACTGTAAATTATTGTTTTTAAAGCTCTTGATACTAGCAAAGTTCTATTAACATCTGGGATCGCAATTATAGAAAATTGGGAATCCCTCGTACCATATCAGACTTCTCACCTCGTTAGGACAAATTATGACCAGCATCAAAACGGGAAAATCTATCAAAAACACTCATAATATTTGGGTGAAAAAAACCCATAGAAACATAATATTTGTCATGGTCTGCTCTAAAACATAACTTAACACAAGACATTACACCACACCGAATCATTTCATTGACTCGAATTTACAAAATACACCACTTTCAACTTGATTCTGGTTTGCCAGGGAGGCTTTAATTCCTAGCTGAGTTTGTCGAGCTATTTTCTCATAAACTTTCTTTAAATTATACCATCTTCATCCCTACCCCATTAGTGTAGATATACGGATAGTCCAAGAGGGTAAAGACACGGTGAGCAAAAAGTATGCTCCAAAATTAAAAAAACTGAGTTTAATCGTGTTATTTTTTTTTAATATGTGCTTCTGATTATGTTTAACTAGAAGAAGTACCCAGCACTCGACGAGAGGTTTTTATTTAATTTAAAATAATATATCCAGAATTTTAAAACTCTTAATTTTTAAAATATAATACCTCTGCGTGCGTTAGAAATCGTGAAATGATCATGACAGACAAACAGACTTTTCATTTTATGAATATAGATTTATTTTAATAAATCAATTAGTTTAACGTCTTAAGCTTGGTGATTAATTTTTAATAATTGCTTACACAGACATCTAGGACACTATTATTTATCAATATTGATCATTTTCTCTCGATAACAATAATTTTTAGCTGATTTTGTTTGTTTTGTTACTTTTACTCACATGGATACCTACATCTCAATAAAAGATCATTGTCGAAAGAAAAAATAATTTGTCTATAATTTAGGTTAGGTAGGCCTACTTGTCTTAATAATAACATCTGTTTAATCCCACACACTGATAGCCTTATTAAAAGTTCCTTCTACTTCATTCTAAAATGAGATAGACAAAAAACTAGGTCCTATATTACAATACTATGATTTAATTATTATTATTGGTGATTTAATATAAGGTATGGGAAAACATTCTATTATAACTAAACATTTGTGTTTATTGTCACTAAATGGGTAGGGCCTTAAAAAATTCTAAGAAAGTAGAGAAAAAAATATTAACACTTTATTATGTAGAAAATATTGAAAACATCATTATATTTGGGTAAAAATCCTTTCTTATTCTTTCGATAACGATACCTATTACTATCGATACTACATCCCTTCTCATAGTACAAATCTGGCTCCCAAAGTCATAGAAAGTTAATTCTTCTAGAAAGTATTAACTAGAAAATCTTACCATTCAATTAACCATTAAAAGTTTGTATACGTACTGCATATATGGACCTCCCCTAGGGGAATCCATCAAATATGAACTCCCCTCCCCCTAAACTTCCCCGTTTCTATGACCTATCTGGCTCGGTTCTCGGCATATTCTCGAAATGTAAGTAATCATTTGTGAGATTCGCAATTATTGGAGAACGAGAACCTGACAAATGTGGCTGTTCTAGAGTTACATTAGATTGTGGGTCGTGTGCTGGTTGGTTTAGAAATTGCACGTTATTATTATTATTATTATTATTATTATTATTATTATTATTATTATTATTATTATTATTATTATTATTATTATTAACACCACGTCTTACTACCCGTTCGGGTTATACGCACTTACGCTAATGTGTAATGGTAGGGTGATTGTGGGATGAAATGGAGGACCTACAGTTTAAAGTGGGATCCGAACCACGGTGGAGGCCTGGCATTCCTCACATTCACAAGTTGTGATTAATACACGTCTTGTTGCCCGTTATTGATAACAACTTTTAAGCCAGAGATTTATTTTGTATCAAAAATAAAATACTATGCTCTGATATTATTTTTGAATCAAATTAAAGTAAAATATGTGTATTTTTATAAATCTTATTCAAATAAAAAATCTTCCCTTCCATTAGTTACAGTGCTTAGTCATGGATAATTTTAGCTATGAGATGAAATGTATTTTTTTAAATAATAAAATTTAAAGTTAAGATTACAACTTAATGTATTATAACTTAGTTTAATTAAGTATAGAGAACAGGGGTGGAGAGGAGTAGGGGCTATTAGCTTATCCTGGTGCAATGAATATCTCTACCCTTATTTTTTCTAACCTTTTCACTCAACTGAAAATACCCCCTCTATTTATTGTAGCCTTTAGTTTTGTGCCTCTGCTAACAAGTCTTCATTCACCATGAATGGATACGGGTATCACACAAAACAAAATCGTCCCATTTAACACTAGTCTACAAAGTTTTATTTCCTCTCGTTAACAAAAGTATTTTAATTAAGCTGAGTCACAAAGACATTTTATTCCAGATAGCATTCTTTACTTTTTATTGGTCGTTTCGTTATTTTCTCTTAGGACTCAACTTTAATATTAATTCCGTATAAAATATATATTCGTTCATCTACATAAAGAAGTAATTGAATTTACCAAGAGGTACAGTCGGTTAGCCAAGAAACGCCTAGAAAAGGATACTAAGGGTATATAAACAGGCTTTCACAAAATGTTTGGGTAAAAAAATACCAAGAGGTGCTCCTTAGAGAATCTTTGAATCTTATATTTCTAGTAATAGTTCAATTGTCAATAGCTTTAATGGTAAAATGTGTTTTAGTTGAACCAATGAGGGGGTACGTGGTACACTAGTAGCTAGTATGACCACCTGTCACCCCCCCCCCCAGGCTATTTTCCGTGAGCGAGAGTGTGTATTGTGATTTCAATTAACCTAATTTCCACATCCGGTTGATTTACCGTTATTTCCCACCCACATCCCCCTCTTCTCGAGACCATACGAGAGAGTGTGTATTGTGATGTCCACATCCGGTTGATTTAACGTTATTCCCACTCTCAAATCCTAAGGTTGTGTCATCTTTCCCTCCCCCGAGACCATGCCCCCCAACAGAGGCCAGCACAATGGCTCATGGGTTTAGCCCATTTGATTTTATTGTGTGCCCCAGACCCATTAGATTTTAATGTGTGCCCCAAGGATTTTGGGTAGGGGAGCGTGCAGTATTGGGTACTCCTCTAACGACGTGCCGGCATGGGGGTTCAAACTCGGGACCATAATTAAACAGTTAGTGTTTGGAGCTCACCCCTCGGAATCCAAAGACTGAGAGCAGTGGAGATTGATTACTAATGATCTATCAAAGAGAGCATTTACGGCTAATTTCTCGGGGCCCCAGGGCATTCATTCAGGAAAATACCGGTCAGTTTCGTGACACGGATTTTTGTGTCACGTGAGTATAGTTATTAACTACGGTAAAAGGACTCCTATAGTAGGGTTTTGACCTGAAAGCACAATTACGTCAAGATACACTTGACAGCAAATTATGTGTGAGTATTCTAAGCTGTCCCTTCTACAGATTCTAAACTGTTCTTCCTACACAAGAACTTAAATATATTCATACGACAAGTCCGTGATCTGACCATAAAATATGTATTTTTAAACTGTTCTTCCTACCAGAATCATACTATAGTTCTGCCAAACAACTTAAATATATTCATACGGCAAGTCCATGATTTGACCATAAAGTTTGTATTTTTAAACTACTCTTCCTACCAGAATCATACTATAGTTGTGTTCTTCCTACCAAACAACTTAAATATATTCATACGGCAAGTCCGTGATCTGACCATAAAGTTTGTATTTTTAAACTGCTCTTCCTACCAGAAACATACTATAGTTCTGTTCCATGTTCTCAATGTTGTTTGCAAAAAAAAAGTTTGTATTTGTTCTTTTTACCAAACAAATTAAATATATTCATACGTCAATTCAGTGAGATACTGACCGCTGGTGAAGGACCCATGTGATCTTCAGATGATCAATGTTGTCTGCTCTTCCTAACAGAATCATGCTATAGTTCTGTTCTTCCTACCAAACAAATTAAATATATTAATACGTTAAGTCCGTGATC
>CABFWB010001179.1:128303-175680 GCA_902151455.1 Timema bartmani | reverse complement strand
CCCCCCCCCCCCCCCAGGGAGAAAGGTTCCATTGCCCAAATAAGACGTTTCTTTACTCTCGAGGTGTCATGCGGCTGTTTTAGACTATTGCTACAATTTTGAAACCATCATGAGGTTTTTTTAAACTAGAATGTTCAATATTTTGTTCGAGATTGTGCTTTACCTCCAGACATACATTCAGTTAGTTTGAAATATTCAAGTGCATTAAAATAATCTCTTTAGGGATGATACATATTTTATCCTTAGATTTAATTAAATATATTTTTAAAATTACAAATGGGCACGGGAATCAAACCTAGCACCTTCAGCACACTAATCAATGGTCCACGGCTCAATTCCCGTCTACATGTTTAATTCTTCATTTAACAAAATTATTTGAAAGATATATCCAGATAGGTATGTGTCCGTAAATGTAGTTTTTTTTTTCAACACCGCATCTTACTACCCGTCCGAGTTATATACTTATGTACTAGTTACGCTAATGGTTACATCAGCGAATAAGGCTATATTTAGAGTAAATGTACCCGCACTTGCATGGAGGGAGAGTGGAAAACCATTCATGGAAAATAACTCTCGATACTCATGACAAAGATTCGAACCTCGATCTACCCGTAATCGACAGTATAGTTTACTTTTAGACCTTAAACCACGCGTCCACCTAAGTGGGTAAGTGATGAATAAGATATCAAAATTGTGCAACGCGTATAAACCGAACATAACGGGTAGTAAGACGCAGTGCTAAGGAAGAGGTTGTAAAAAACTTAGAACCCTATTTGGTTCTCAAAGCGAGAATGTTTAAAAGATATTAATTGACAAGTTTATATTGAGACTACAAATAGGAATTCATTTTAAAAATATTACGTTCATAAAACTTTGGTACATTTCAAGACCGAAAAACCTTGCTTACCTGTACACTACGTTCACAGTGAAAGGAAGCAATACATCCTTGTCAAATTACACTATGGTTGTGTATTATAAGCTGCGCCATAGTGGAAACGTTCAAGGTACAGCGTGAACGGAATGTATCTTTAAACTGCTAAGCTTAAAAATTAAAGTTAAAGTTTAAAGATAGGAAAAGTCACTAACAACTTTAGAACCCAATAATCTCCAGTCAAAGTATTGTTAAGAAAATAAGAAATTCTGAATACCTATATTTAAATGACATTCAGTTTTATGTTTAAAATTAGGAACAGTCCACGCCACTCTCTGGATTGCTGGTGACAGGGTGATTGTGGATCGAATCCCAGTCGAGTGTGATGAGGATGCTTTTATATAAGCGGTTTTCTACTTTCTCTTCAAGCAAATTCTAATACATTCCCACAGTTTCTCTAAAATTAAATCTTCCCCATCCTATTCAATTACCATATTTAATGTGTGCTTCTAACCGAAGACACGCGACGGATATAATCAATGAATAAACAACAATAATTAAGGTCTGGTACTAATTATAGTGTAAACAGATCTTTGTGGTCAACCATTGTATGGATAAAGATATTTTTGGATTGTAAATATAATCTCATCATTTATTATAATGGTATATAAACATATATTTACTTTTAAAAGTTAAATCGTAAATTATTTTCATATGAAACTTAGTATAAAATATTATTTTGGTTTATTAAATATATTATTTTTATATAAATACATTTTCTTCGAATAGTTTTGTTTGAAAATAATACGTATATTATACCTTTTTATGTAAAATTAAAGTTAATTATGCGTGTAAGTGAAGTATCGAAACTTTATAAAATCCATAAGGAAAATCATTGCTTTATGCCAAATGCTTCTAGCTTTATAATCAAACTTCTCTCTTTCCAAGTGTCTTGTCTGAAGCTCTCTGTCCTGTGTCTTGTCTGAAGCTCTCTGTCCTGTGTCTCTAACTTCCAAGTGTCTTGTCTGAAGCTCTCTGTCCTGTGTCTCTAACTTACAAGTGTCTTGTCTGAAGCTCTCTGTCCTGTGTCTCTAACTTACAAGTGTCTTGTCTGAAGCTCTCTGTCCTGTGTCTCCAGCCTACAACCCTCCCTCCCTCAAAGTCTCCTGTCTGTAACTCTGTCCTGCTCTCCTGAGTGCAGCGCGCTCTACCGACTGTTTAGTACCAAGGAGGTGGTAATGTATGGTAACAGTACACCAGAGTAAAGGGGCTAGATGATATCCCGGCCCTTACAAGATATAGAGGAGGGGGAGGTATAGTTGTCCCATGGGGCACCTCGCCCTTGTGCCCTGTTTCTTACAATCAATGACCAGAACCTATCTCCGCCCTTTCCGACACACCAACACAACCTCTTCACTCACTGAGAGGAAACATTTGGCACTCACTGAGAGGAAACGTTTGGCACTCACTGAGAGGAAACGTTTGGCACTCACTGAGAGGAAACGTTTGGCACTCACTGAGAGGAAACGTTTGGCACTCACTGAGAGGAAACGTTTGGCACTCACTGAGAGGAAACGTTTGGCACTCACTGAGAGGAAACGTTTGGCACTCACTGAGAGGAAACGTTTGGCACTCACTGAGAGGAAACGTTTGGCACTCACTGAGAGGAAACGTTTGGCACTCACTGAGAGGAAACGTTTGGCACTCACTGAGAGGAAACGTTTGGCACTCACTGAGAGGAAACGTTTGGCACTCACTGAGAGGAAACGTTTGGCACTCACTGAGAGGAAACGTTTGGCACTCACTGAGAGGAAACGTTTGGCACTCACTGAGAGGAAACGTTTGGCACTCACTGAGAGGAAACGTTTGGCACTCACTGAGAGGAAACGTTTGGCACTCACTGAGAGGAAACGTTTGGCACTCACTGAGAGGAAACGTTTGGCACTCACTGAGAGGAAACGTTTGGCACTCACTGAGAGGAAACGTTTGGCACTCACTGAGAGGAAACGTTTGGCACTCACTGAGAGGAAACGTTTGGCACTCACTGAGAGGAAACGTTTGGCACTCACTGAGAGGAAACGTTTGGCACTCACTGAGAGGAAACGTTTGGCACTCACTGAGAGGAAACGTTTGGCACTCACTGAGAGGAAACGTTTGGCACTCACTGAGAGGAAACGTTTGGCACTCACTGAGAGGAAACGTTTGGCACTCACTGAGAGGAAACGTTTGGCACTCACTGAGAGGAAACGTTTGGCACTCACTGAGAGGAAACGTTTGGCACTCACTGAGAGGAAACGTTTGGCACTCACTGAGAGGAAACGTTTGGCACTCACTGAGAGGAAACGTTTGGCACTCACTGAGAGGAAACGTTTGGCACTCACTGAGAGGAAACGTTTGGCACTCACTGAGAGGAAACGTTTGGCACTCACTGAGAGGAAACGTTTGGCACTCACTGAGAGGAAACGTTTGGCACTCACTGAGAGGAAACGTTTGGCACTCACTGAGAGGAAACGTTTGGCACTCACTGAGAGGAAACGTTTGGCACTCACTGAGAGGAAACGTTTGGCACTCACTGAGAGGAAACGTTTGGCACTCACTGAGAGGAAACGTTTGGCACTCACTGAGAGGAAACGTTTGGCACTCACTGAGAGGAAACGTTTGGCACTCACTGAGAGGAAACGTTTGGCACTCACTGAGAGGAAACGTTTGGCACTCACTGAGAGGAAACGTTTGGCACTCACTGAGAGGAAACGTTTGGCACTCACTGAGAGGAAACATTTGGCACTCACTGAGAGGAAACAATTTGGCACTCACTGAGAGGATATATTTGGCACTCACTAAGAGGATACATTTGGCACTCACTGAGAGGAAATAATTTGGCACTCACTGAGAGGATACATTTGGCACTCACTGAGAGGATAGATTTGGCACTCACTGAGAGGATACATTAGGCACTCACTGAGAGGAAACCCTTCATTCACCTATGACAAGACGTGTATTAATCCCAACTTGTGAATGTGTGGAATGCCAGGCCTCCACCGTGGTTCGGATCCCACGTTAAACTGTAGGTCCTCCATTTCATCTCACAATCATCCTACCATTGCACATTAGCGTAAGTGCGTATAACCCGAACGGGTAGTAGGGCGCAGTGCTAATAATAATAAAATCAAATAACAATATTTTTACTTATTACTGCCCGGCTCCAAGGAACTTGAGGTATATTTGATAAATAGTAAATAATTTCTTAAAAGGCTCCTTTTACATATCAGCTATGGACGCTCCAAACATTGTCATAATTAATTCTGGTCGTTGTTCATCAAAACACCGTCTCAAAGAATGTTGAAGTAGAAAAAGGTGATAAAGCACTACGATGAAAAATATGAATGTGGTGAAAAAAAAATCAATTTCGAACATAATAAGGATAATTTGTTTAAGTTGGCACAGAAGAAGGAACAAAAAGTTCATTGCCCTCCATGAAGAGCGTGTGGTCACGTAGTTCTGAGGAAGTTACACCCTCACACAGGAAGTGAAGTCATCGAGTGGTGGTGCCCACAGATTCCTGATACGACATCATGCACCTGCACACTGCCCCCCTGTTCCTGGCTGAACTGCCCTTCATTACCATCATAATACCTGCACACTGCCCCCCTGTTCCTGGCTGAACTGCCCTTCATTACCATCATAATACCTGCACACTGCTCCCCTCTGTTCCTGGCTGACCTGCCCTTCATTACCATCATAATACCTGCACACTGCTCTCTGTTCCTGGCTGACCTGCCCTTCATTACCATCATAATATTGGCACGAGGAAGGTGGAATTTAGAAGAAGTGAACCTTAATTTGCTTGGAGGTAGAGTGGGAAACCATTTGGCCAAACAACCACCCCAGCACGCTCGATTGGGATTCTATCTATTGCCTCCCCGGAGGAAACTACATTAGACAAGACTGAACCCTTTGTCCATATGTCCACCGATCTATGTGGCCCATATATATGTATAGTACAGTACATCACACTTTTGAATATTTTGTTAATATGGATACACACATACACGGATACTACGTTATTTTGGAGTCCCTGGCATCGAACTAATATCCACGAGACAATCGTGTGGGAGGGGCTTTATCTCCTCTGCCACGTAGATCGTTAACACGACGAGGTTTTAGTTATTATTGATGCTAGCCATGTGACTGCGGGTCTGGAATATTCTTATATTACATTAAATAATTTAAATACCAAGCAAAAGGAAGGTACATTTTTAAGAAAATTCACCAGCATTCACATATAAAAATAATTTACAATATTCTGGTTCGGTTTCTATGGCCATAGAAAGTAGATGCAGCCCCCCAAACCAACCCTGACCAGAAAAAATGTTAATTGATAGCATTAATATTATTCAAATATAGTAAAGAAATGTTGATAGGGATAGATAAAAGGAATTGCACCAGTATTCCCTGTCTGGTTTCTCATTGTGTATCTGGTCGGATTCGATCTTCTATTTAGATCCAGGGTCAGATTCCAGTCCACTAGCCGTGCCCCTAAACATTGACAGTTACTACAAGTGCTCCAAAGTAGACTGTGGGGGGTGTCTTGCGTGAAGCATGCAGAAGGGGTAGTTCTGACCAAGTCAGCAGGGTGTATATCCATCTGCCAATCAGCGGCTCGCTGACTCAGTGCTGCTGTGTTTTACTGCGAGTCTCAGGGGTCTTGTTGACAGCCCCCCACTCCCCCTCCGTCACCTGCACGTTCGATAGTCGACTGTGGCACGTCGCTTCCCAAAAGCCGGCACTAAACTAAACCCCTGGACCTGGAGCCCAAAATATACTATTTGACGTCAGAGTTGGCTGATGGAGGTCATGGGGATGAAGTTTGTGAGGAGCATTTTAGCTGTCACGAGGAGAAACAGGATTAGGAATGAAGTTATACGGGAAAAAGTAGGAGTACAGTGAGTACAAGAGATAGTAGAGAAAGCAAGACTGAGATGGTATGGACATGTAATGAGGATGTTGGAGTACATGAGATAGTAGAGGAAGCAAGACTGAGATGGTATGGGCATGTAATGAGGATGTTGGAGTACATGAGATAGTAGAGGAAGCAAGACTGAGATGGTATGGGCATGTAATGAGGATGTTGGAGTACATGAGATAGTAGAGGAAGCAAGACTGAGATGGTATGGGCATGTAATGAGGATGTTGGAGTACATGAGATAGTAGAGGAAGCAAGACTGAGATGGTATGGGCATGTAATGAGGATGTTGGAGTACATGAGATAGTAGAGGAAGCAAGACTGAGATGGTATGGGCATGTAATGAGGATGTTGGAGTACATGAGATAGTAGAGGAAGCAAGACTGAGATGGTATGGGCATGTAATGAGGATGTTGGAGTACATGAGATAGTAGAGGAAGCAAGACTGAGATGGTATGGGCATGTAATGAGGATGTTGGAGTACATGAGATAGTAGAGGAAGCAAGACTGAGATGGTATGGGCATGTAATGAGGATGTTGGAGTACATGAGATAGTAGAGGAAGCAAGACTGAGATGGTATGGGCATGTAATGAGGATGTTGGAGTACATGAGATAGTAGAGGAAGCAAGACTGAGATGGTATGGGCATGTAATGAGGATGTTGGAGTACATGAGATAGTAGAGGAAGCAAGACTGAGATGGTATGGGCATGTAATGAGGATGTTGGAGTACATGAGATAGTAGAGGAAGTAAGACTGAGATGGTATGGGCATGTAATGAGGATGTTGGAGTACAAGAGATAGTAGAGGAAGCAAGACTGAGATGGTATGGGCATGTAATGAGAGTGTTGGAGTACATTAATGTTTACCCACTTCCAGATGAGATAGAAACTTGAAATTTGGAAAACTTATAGCTTCTAGCCTGTAACCGACGGGAAAATTCCAAAAAGTTAACAATTTTAATTTTAATCCACGAAAAAAATTCAAAATGTTGGAGCAACTTTAAAGTCGGTGCGGACCTTTCTTTGGAGGTCTCTTGTGGTTAAACGGTAAGACCTATCAAAAAATGGTCTCTGGAATTACATTATTTTACATCCACTTGCAAAGCGAGTTGATTTGATATAATTGTACTGTGATCAAATCTTTAAAATATGTACCCGTGATATTTGTACTTTGTGCTTTCTGATTCTAATATACTCTGAAGTTGGATTCACAATCATAGAACTGCGCGCCGCCCGGTCTCCAGCTGTATCTTCTATTGGATTGTTTCAAAAGTGATTTCCCAAGCTCAAGGTCAAGCACGATAGGCGCACAGTCTTGCGAAAGATAACTTTCTTCCGGCAAGTGCAAACCTTCATTATATGATCTAACATTGGCTGCAGAGTATTACTAAGATGTTCGTGACCAATAAGACAATAATTATGGACAAATAAATCAAGCTGAATAATTTTGGCCCGAGAGTATGAGTGCAGCGTAAAGCTTACTACAGTAATCATATTTAATAAAATATATCGATGCAGATAGCAGCCAATTTAAATATTTGAAAGACTGAGTCTAGTCAGACTAAGTACTCCTCAAGTGCAGTGCTACACTAAATACAGGACAACCCCTACTTAGATCAGAATATAATGGGCCAGTTTCATATTCGAGACTGGCCTATTCCAGTCGAGTTTGGGTAGGTATCGTCTTATATTTAATTTGAGATAATTCTGGCTATTAAACTCTCCCTTGTAGTGGCCATCGATGAGTCACCCAAATATAGTGTAGGATTCTACTTCTCTTGCTCTAAACAGGATATGAACCCAGTATTGTCAGCGTCTCTTCCTATTTTTATTTTTGGGGGATGAGATATAGCCCATATGCAATAATCCCATTTCCTATGTTTGATCCATGATTACAACTAGCGATGACCAAAACACTCAGAGCAAGTACAGCGCACAATCCTGATATGTGAATCCAACTTAGGATGTTTGCGTTGTTCTTCATCCAGAGGTTGTGGCGTGGTTCATCACTAAGGAGTTAATCTAAGTGCGCCTCCTACTCGAAGGAAATCATCATCTCACTGAAGTATTTCTCACGAGAATGGCAGCCTTGAAGCTTCAAAACCACAATCCTCAATTATCTTAACAGGTTCTCTTGTGACTGTCCGAAAATGATCTCTCTCTCTCTCTTTTTTTTCTTTTTTCAGGGAAGCTAATATTTGTTTCTTACCGTTTACCTTAAGCTCAGAAGCGTGAGATTTCATGTTGAAAGTGGTTTAAAATTAGTTAATTCTACCTTTTAATACACTTTTTTTTATATAGCTATACGGCTTAAAATTTAATGGTTTTAATTTTATAAGAACATATTGATGTAGACATAATTATAAATAACAAATCACTCCTTTAATTGTGCGGGATTTACGAGCGCGTATTGCACCTCAACCATCCGGTAAGTGGCCCCCCTTAAGGATGTACACTTCGTTTTACCAGGACGAACTGCATCATGGGACTATCTTATAGCCTGTGTCATAGTGGAACCATGAAAGGTAAGTTTGCTACCTTCCAGGCTAAACAAAGTGTACAAAGAGCGTCACAATTGGTCTTGGTATTACATTTATTTTGTTGGGAAACAATTTGCACCATATTGATCAACAACCTTCTTTTTACCAAAATAAACATTGTTGGGGTGTATTCCTTAACATTATCATTGATTGATTTTTATTTGGGTTATTACCTATGCACTTACCGAAGCGATTGATTATATCGGAATACGACTTATAGACTAACATAAATCTAGAACAGACACAACAACAAGACCCCCATCCATTAATTCATCAGTATGAAAGGTGAAACCCACAATTCATCAACTATACATATTTCAGCCATGCCATGAATCGAAACCCGGGACCCTTAGGTCAGTGGGACATACACGCTACCGACTGAGCTAAGGTGTCAGACATCATTGATGTAATTTAACAATACCAAACTATTTATTGAGCTTTTACCAAGGATTCATTAAAACTTCAATTAATCTGGTGATTTATGTTTTATGTTACACTGAAGTCATAGGAGGAATTCACTAGTTATGTTCATTTTAGGGAAAAAAAGTTATTCTAGTGAGTTAAAATATATTCTCAACAAAAAAAATATGTTAAAAATAGTCCAAACCTCTCTTGTATACTGTCAGCTGCGATAAAATATATTTCAATTTGAGCTTTTTCAGATTGTCAGGATACGAGCTAATCAGGAGCTTCCAAGCTCCGGAAGTCAAGGTGGGTTGGATAGTAAGAATATTATTATTATTATTATTATTATTATTATTATTATTAGCACCACGTCTTACTAACCGTTCGGGTTATACGTACTTACGCTAATGTGTAATGGTAGGGTGATTGTGANATTATTATTAGCACCGCGTCTTACTACCCGTTCGGGTTATACGCACTTACGCTAATGTGTAATGGTAGGGTGATTGTGAGATGAAATGGAGGACCTACAGTTTAACGTGGAATCCGAACCACGGTGGAGGCCTGGCATTCCTCACATTCACCAGCTGTGATTAATACACGTCTTGTCAGAGGTGAAGGAAGGGTTTGGCAATCAGATAGATCTGTGCCGGAACCGAGGATTGAACCCCGGACCCTCAGCACAGAAGTCTGACACCTTACCCCTAGATAACAACAGTTAGGTGCCACATGAAAGTTCAAAGATAGTGTTCGAATACAGGACCTGTGTCGAGAGGTGTTGGTCGGTTCATCACGGCCCGACAGCCTCACGTACCTCTGCGGTCCAGCCGTCCTCTGGTTACATTCCCACGATCTTTCTCCATTACACCGCGTTACTTTACATTACACATAATAACAACCACACACCTGGGACAAGACGCACACACCTGCCGACAAAAACAAACTGTCGGGACCAGATTTCACTTTGTTGTTGGATGACCAGATCAAAGAAACCGTTTAGTCTATTTGCTATTAGGAACATAATATTATCACGCCAGACGGGTTTGTTGAAAATAGTTAAATTATCTAAGTACTGAAAATAAATTATACCTATGTGGTATATGAAGATTGTGAAGATTGTCAAAGTTTTTACTTATTTATCGGTTTTGTTTTACCTAACTAGCTAACTAACTAACTAACTAATTAAATAACTACCCAGCTAGTTAGATTAAAGACTTGAAGAGTCAGAATAATTTTAATAAAAATTCAAACCATGTGAACTAAAATAAAATAAAAAGCGCTCAAGAGGAATAGAGTACATAGGCTACACTTTCAGACGTGGTTTACGACTTGATCTAATATTAAAAAAAAGTGTACAGTTATGCACATTAATAGTGCACTAAAAATTATCATTCGGAAAAAGCACAAACATTTCTTTTATGAACTGTACTTCTATGTAAGGTCAAAGTCATATTAAATTTTAATTTACTTAATGTTTAGTTAATACACAAATAAAAGGTACTTTACATGAAAAGACAGTTATTACTTGTATCCACCATTCTGATGTTCAGGTAAAATATGTTATTTAAGGTTCTCAACACAGGGATATTGACCATATGGACCGCCTCTACAGAAACTTCAGAATACCTAATAGACCTACCTCACTCAATTTCAAATAGAGCTAAGAATATATAACTTCAATCTGACTGGGAATCAAACCGCCAAAGCTACCAGAGCTGGATAGTATTTTTTTTAGCGCCGCGTCTTACTACCTGTTCAGGTTATACGCATATGTACTAATTACAATAATGTGTTAGGAGTGAGGAAGGTTAAATTTAGAGGAACTGTACCTACATTTTCGTGGAGGAAGAGTGCGAAACCATTTGGGAAATATCACCTTATGTACACCTAACCGGGATTCAAACCCTGATATCCTTGTCATCGGCAGTCAAATCTATTGCGAGACTGACAGCTTAGACCATGTGGCCACCGAAGAATGTCGCTGGTTAGTTAAGATGGGACGGAAGGAGGACGCGAGAAAAATCGACTGTTTTTTCAGTTTTTATGTCAAAATAATTTTTTTTGGCAAAAATAAAAAATATTGCTCCAGTACAAATATAGATTTTAATTTTGTTCACGTGTTGTTGATATCAACAGTTGTTGAATATCTGTCATGAGCGTGTTGGAATTATCTAACAAACTTTTTTAATGAAGATAAAAAGCTGAGATTAAATTCCAAAACACCTTTGACAAATATTCAAAAAATTCTGTGGTCACCATATGAAGAAAATTAATTTCTATGTTTGTACTGAACAATATTTTATTAATTTTGACCAACAGGATGTTTTGCCCTAAAAACTGCCAAAAACACAGTCTTTTCCTTGTATCCCCTTCCAACCCACCTTAACGCACTGAGACATACATTGCCTGAAATGTTTCA
Organism: Timema bartmani; assembly: GCA_902151455.1. NCBI lineage: Eukaryota > Metazoa > Arthropoda > Insecta > Phasmatodea > Timematidae > Timema > Timema bartmani. The sequence continues at coordinate 164,481 of CABFWB010001179.1, read as the reverse complement.
ACAACAGTATGGAACCGATTATGAATTAAAATTTATACAAAAACCAAATATAAAGGGTCGGTAAAATCCTACAAATTTAATTTATGTGAAATTGAGAAAATGCTACACATTTGTATCCGTAATTAGACAATAACTTATATTACTGTATAAAGATCAAAATATGTTATCAACAAAATTTTTGAGTTTCAATTAAACATCCTATAAATTTTATTCACAAACTCTAGAGAAGAGTATATATTTTTACAGTTGAGTGATATTTATTTATCCTCCTAATATAAAATTTATTTTTCCGTATAACTTACATTTTATAAATAGTTGTCACTTGTTGACCTCAAAAATAGCTCAAAATAGTCTCTAGTGCCATTAAAATTTCATAAATTTTCTTCGATTCCAGCGTTTAGGGGGCAGTACCCAATAAGTCCTCCTCTATATCAACATTTAATTCTGGCTACTCCCTTAAGTGTGTTGGCCCCCCAAAGTAGAGTTCTCAGTGCCAATGGAACTCATTATACAGATTTCTAATTTAAAACTTATTATTTATTATATTTTTGGGTGTATTTTATATAATTTATTTTAGATATATATTACATACCGGTAATGAATAACTATATATATAAAACTTGCATTAAATACAACTCTGGGGGTAGCCTACAAGATGAAGCGAGAATTTATCAGGGGGTGGGTGGACAATAAAAAAGTTGAATACCTCTGTCTCGGGGCCGTTTGTCACAGGTACTCGATCAAAACAAACAAACAAAAAAAGTATATTGAATTCACAATTTCTGAAAGATTCGTTCGTCGTGACTTTGAGTAAATAAATCAGCAAGCGCGTCCGCGTCTAATTAATAAATAATAACCAATGTAATATACTACACACATTATACTTTTACTGTTATCATTGTTTAATTAGAATTTTAGTTGTGTAATAGAGGAAGACATCTTGGGTATTTGAGTCCCCAGCTAACTGTTATAATATCCCTCCACTGATTAATTTTTATTTGATTGATATATTTAGACAAAAATCTGGTACAGATGAAAGCTAAAGTTCCTCCAGATTTGTATTTTATCGTTTTGTTCCTGACTTAGAAGTGTTCAAAGAAACTTCATTACCTGTGCAGACATAATTATGTGATAAATGTATGCCTAAAGCTCCATATAAATATAATATTATTTATAAAAATTATATGAACCCCATTTCTCCCCTAAATAAAGCTGTTGCTTACAGTCCACAGTTCAATCTATGCTAATGGAGGACATTACCGGATCTTAACGGTGATTGCGGTAAGACTGACTCTTCCTGGGCCCTATTTGGCCAGCGATACTTGAGAGGCCTACAGATTGCCTTTATTAGTCTTACTAGACTGGTCTGACGCACTAGGGCTAGCTGCAACAGTAGCTTAAGTTATAAAACTCAACAACCTTCCATACATCTATAGAGAAACAAACTAATTTTACAAATTATAGATGTATTAAGTATGTGAGTGTATTTATTATTCATTTTAAATAATTCAGGGCATACCAGCACATTTTTTTTATACATAAATAGGGTGGGGGGAGGTTTTTTTTTACGAACTTGACTATCTACGTCAGCTGAAATAAGTTGGCAACCTCTCTTACGTCTGTTAGATTTAAACATCCAAGTGCTAACAAGATGAGTTAGTCGGTGTTTTGTCGACTATCTTGGAGGCTAAAGACTCAATTAGTCCATCTGTTGTTATGTCAATCAATACTGGTGGCGGACAATGCATCTGCATCAACACGTTCAGGCAACTCAACCGTTAAACGGCTCAAAGAACCGGACAAAAACATTCAACCAAACTCACCAAGCACTGCGGGTTCTTTCCATTCGGAAACTGATACAATCTTCACAGTAGATTCTACTGTTGGTAAAGTTTAAAAATATAGTTAATGCTTTTATATAACGGGGAAGTAATGGATAGTACAAGCAAGGATAGTAGCACATGTATTAGCCAGAAACCCATACCGGTAGGCACATGGCATCAGTTTCGTGATCTCTGGTTTGATCGGTAACTAGAAGATCGGCGATCAAATCCTAGCCGGATGCATCAATATGCTGTTTTTTTACTAAAAGGTCTCGCTCTCCCTCCAAACTAATGTTGGTGTATTTCCTCTTGATCGTATCCTCATCATTCGTGGATTATTAATGTAAATATGAAGATAGCCCAGATGGGTAGTAAGACATTAGCCAAAAATTAATATGGTAGAGTCCCTCTACGTTAGTTGAGTCTGGAACGCTATCCATGATGTAAACCTGGCCAATGAACAATATCAACTATTATTGGAATATTCCCCAGTAATATTTTGTCTCTTAACGAACTATCTCGACGCTGTGAAACACCCACCGTATACCCACGATCTATTCACCTACTTCTGTGGATCTACGGTAACATTTTTTGGGGGGGTAAAGCTACTGGATATACTTTCACGTATTCATTAAGTCATGATGACGATACTGAACATATAGAGCGATGAATGCCGTGATAGGTGCCACTGTATGAAACAGATGTATGTGCCACTGAATGAAACAGATGTATGTGTCGCTGTACGAAGCAGATGTATGTGCCACTGTATGAAACAGATGTATGTGCCACTGTGTGAAACAGATGTATGTGCCACTGTATGAAACAGATGTATGTGCCACTGTATGAAACAGATGTATGTGCCACTGTATGAAGCAGATGTATGTGCCACTGTATGAAACAGATGTATGTGCCACTGAATGAAACAGATGTATGTGCCACTGTACGAAGCAGATGTATGTGCCACTGTACGAAGCAGATGTAGGTGTCACTGTATGAAACAGATGTATGTGCCACTGTATGAAACAGATGTATGTGCGACTGTATGAAGCAGATGTATGTGCCACTGTACGAAGCAGATGTATGTGCCACTGTATGAAGCAGATGTATGTGCCACTGTATGAAACAGATGTATGTGCCGCTGAATGAAACAGATGTATGTGTCGCTGTACGAAGCAGATGTATGTGCCACTGTATGAAGCAGATGTATGTGCCACTGTACGAAGCAGATGTATGTGCCACTGTACGAAGCAGATGTAGGTGTCACTGTATGAAACAGATGTATGTGCGACTGTATGAAACAGATGTATGTGCCACTGTATGAAACAGATGTATGTGCCACTGTATGAAACAGATGTATGTGCCACTGTACGAAGCAGATGTATGTGCCACTGTATGAAGCAGATGTATGTGCCACTGTATGAAGCAGATGTATGTGCCACTGTATGAAGCAGATGTAGGTGTCACTGTATGAAACAGATGTATGTGCCACTGTATGAAGCAGATGTATGTGCCACTGTACGAAGCAGATGTATGTGCCACTGTACGAAGCAAGATGACACTGACTCCCAAGACAGGGCAGACAGAGTGTAGAGACTGAAGACAAAGCTTCACCAGAGAATCAACGACCCGTGCCAAGCTCCGACCATGAAACGGCTCGTTGTTCTCCACGGTGCATGGTTGGTCCGTGGGAAACGCGAGACGACACGCACAGACGGACACACAGACAGTGATGCAGTGGTCCGGTCCTCGGGCCCGTGCTATGGCGCCACGTCACACACTGTATTCCCTCGACAAGCTTAGAATAGATAACATTAAATAAAGAAAAGTTATTTAGCAGTATTTATCAAATTAAAACTGACAAAACTGACAAATTAGACCCAGAGTCCCATTTTGAAATTTTTGAGCTTAGATTTTTCTAGCTATAGCCTATAGTGCAATCCTACTACCTTCCTGAAAAGCAATATTTCAAGTTCTTAGGCCCAGGGGTTGGGAAATTATGGTGATGTGTGGTTCAGTGAACGCCACAACTTTCTGCCCCTCTATATCTTCTTAGGTGATGAATTTTGAAAACTTTTAACCCCCCGGTTTCATCGCTTGGAGATCAAATTTCGCGAAACCCCGTTTTATATTTTGCATAGACCTAAAAGAAACCTTCACGCAAAAATTCAAGATTTAGGCCCGGGGGTTGGGTTGGGTAAATACGGTCATGAGTGAGTGAGTGGGTTTTGCCAGTTCGGAAACTTGATTGTCCGGATAAGGTCGAAAATGAGATAAATTACTTTCTATTTCTAGCTTTATCCACTGCACTTGGATAATGTCGACACCTCCCGGCTAATCTCGACATTATCCAGATTTCATATACTACTCGTAATATATTTATAATGGTAAAATAAAATAAAAAACAAGGGAAGCACACCTGTAGGTTTATTCGATTACGCAGGCTTAATTCAAGCTCCAGTTTGCTATTTTTCTTGGTTTTGTAGATATTCATGCAATTCACCCGGTTTGTTCTAACTCCCAGCATTATTTCATACGTTTTGAGCCAGTTGTTTAAATCTACAGATCAAAAGTTTCATTCTTAAATATCTCAACCACTTCTTAATGACACCAGCAGCCATGTCTTAGTAGCGACCTTACATCCACCAACTAAACTAAATCATCTATAAAACCCTGATTGTTATAGAAAGTACACGTTTAACCACCAACATTGATTGAACGTAACTAAAATTTGACATTCTACAAATATGTCTTATTTGATTTATTAATTATAAAGTTCACCAAAAATTTGTCTAAATACTCCAGTAATACTTCCTTATCGATTAGTAGGATATAGTTTTTCATTACATTACAAACCAAACGGACTAAAGATGTAGATACAATAGGGATATTTTTATTTCCGCCATTGTGGCAACATGATCGTCCAGTTTAAAAAAATAGCATTCCTATGAAAACTAGATAGTTCATAGGCACTTCGTAACTAAACGTGTGTAGAATTTCGATAAATAATAGCTCTAGAATTTAGTAATAGATTTTATTTTTAAAAAGTAAAATTAAAAATAGGTAATCTAGAACTCAAGAAATTACTGTCGAAAGAAATTAGCCTATTGCAGTTTTATGAAATGTTGGTTTCCCCTTTGAATATTTTCGAAATTTGAAACTTTTGGTCTCATCCCCAGTTTATATAAGATTTAATTTTTAAAAATTCTTTGATTCAACAGTAATTGCTTCACGTTTAAAAAATACATATAATGAGTATATTATATATTATATTATATATATATAGATAAGAATGTCATAATTATTCTATTCACATTAGTCAGAGCGTTAAAGCCAAATTTATTTCCATCAGTCAAAATAACTTATAAAGGCCTTAAAAATAAAACACTAGTACTTAAATTTACTACCACTACCATAATTTAGCGGGATTTGAGGTGTAAATATTTTCAAAATTAAGCTCAAAGTCATCTTTTTAAGAAGCCTCTGTTGATTTTGTGAGCTCACCTTACCACCCATTCTGGTTATCCATATTTAATTAATTAAATGGGCCAAGTTGAGGAAGGTATAATTTATAGAAAGTGTACAATACAGTAGTCGCATTTGTGTGGAGGGAAAGTGGGATTCGTGATGTCACTGGAAAACAAGACTATATGAACTTTACACATGTGGTGTTTAAACTTGGGTTGAAACAAAAGTTTGATTCACACCAGTTTTCTTCGAGTTTCATAGTCCTATCTGTCAGTGAGTCTAAGATGATATTGTTATAAAGTCTCGGTACCAATGTACAGTACAACTGTTTGACCGCTAGCGACGTTGTATGACCCGTGTAGTATGCTGGGGGTGAAGTGCGGGATAATTCTAACAATAGTTTGTGGAATGTTTGTAGGTCCCAATGAACCTTGCGGTTAGATTACCTCTGGGCTGTGTTTAATGTAGCGTGACCCCCTTGGCAAGAAACTCTTACAAGACTCATCTCTGGAGGGGTGACCAGAACTGACCACTATCTGTTCGAGGTCAACTCTTACAAGACTCATCTCTGGAGGGGTGACCAGAACTGACCACTATCTAGTAGAGGTCAACTCTCGCAAGACTCATCTCTGGAGGGGTGACCAGAACTGACCACTATCTGGTAGAGGTCAACTCTAACAAGACTCATCTCTGAAGGGGTGACCAGAACTGACCACTATCTAGTAGAGGTCAACTCTAACAAGACTCATCTCTGAAGGGGTGACCAGAACTGACCACTATCTGGTAGAGGTCAACTCTTAACAAGACTCATCTCTGAAGGGGTGACCAGAACTGACCACTATCTGGTAGAGGTCAACTCTAACAAGACTCATCTCTGAAGGGGTGACCAGGGCTGACCACTATCTAGTCGAGGTCAACTCTTACAAGACTCATCTCTGGAGGGGTGACCAGGGCTGACCACTATCTAGTCGAGGTCAACTCTTACAAGACTCATCTCTGGAGGGGTGACCAGAACTGACCACTATCTGTTCGAGGTCAACTCTTACAAGACTCATCTCTGGAGGGGTGACCAGAACTGACCACTATCTGGTAGAGGTCAACTCTCGCAAGACTCATCTCTGGAGGGGTGACCAGAACTGACGACTATCTAGTAGAGGTCAACTCTCGCAAGACTCATCTCTGGAGGGGTGATCAAAACTGACCACTATCTAGTAGAGGTCAACTCTTACAAGAGCCAACACATGGTAATGTCAACAGTTCTTGAATGGCTTTCAATACAAAGCAAATTTAAACCTATATATAATATACTGGTTTGTATTTGCTTTGAATATTTTCTCTAAGAATTTTTAAAAGATGTCAAGGTGAAATTTAAAAAATACATTTTATATTATCAATGGAGGCTAATGTTAGTATTTTGGGTTGTCCAGTGTCCTGCCTTGCCCTACAGAAAATATAACATAGAAAAAATACATTTGAAATATTTTAAACCTGGAGAATTCTTTCATTTTTAATATAACCTAGACAATGATAATTATTATAAAATCAGGTTTAAGATCTACAATCTTAAATTCAATATAGGTAATTCGTTTTGATAAATTAATATGTTGTCTACGTATTAAGAATTTAAAATTTATTTTGTAGCTAGCTTTAGGGGAAATGTATTATTCCACTTTATAGTGGTGAAGTTAAGCTATGCTATGATGAGGTTAGGTGGGCAGAAATTTGTAAAACGGGGTAAGGGGGGAATCTGCGCTCATTCAACATAATAATAGTATTATATTCTACAACTTATATTTATTTCATCTCGAAATATTTACCCATGTTAGTTGATAGATAACATTCAAATTAAATAGTTGAAATTGACAAGTTTCATTTGAACGATTTTGCTACTAAAGTCTTGGTTGGATCCGCTCAGGCTTGTGTTATTTATAGGCTAATTAAATAGGTACCAGCTGGTTTAGTTAAATATTAATTTTTAGGTATTATCTGGTTATGATTTATGAGCTGAATAATTAGCGTGATATTGCTTTCGAGTTTAAGTGAATATTTCGTACTTAACACTTGATAGGTCATAGTTAACAAAGCCCTTTAATTGATGGTTAGACAAATTTTACTCATCAAATTTTGATCTATAAAGTGGAAATGGTTTTAACAACTTATAGGTTTATAATATTAGCCAACTAACATATGTAGTGTACAGTAGGCTACATATCTGCCAGGGGCCAGTTTTCACAGACTGTAGGCCTACTAGTGATTCCCCCTCACGCCCCCCCCCCTAGCACCACGTCTTACCACCCGATCGGGTTATTAGCCTACTATAACGTGCTAGGGACGAGGAAAGTTTAATATAGATGAAGTCCACCCGCATTTGCGTGGAGAGAGAGAGAGAGTGGAAGGTGATTTAGGATAAACCACCCTCAATGCACCCGACTGGGATTGAAACACGATCTCCTCGTTAACGGCAGCCAGTATATTGTGAAAGTAACACCTTAGATTATGCGGCCACCGTAGCGGGTTACTAGAGAATTGAAATGGTTTCCTCTCTCTATGTACTATGTACTATGTACTATGTACTAAACTTGCCCTTTAAATCCCATAAATATCAGTTCATTATATTAAACTATTTTGTTTGTGGTGGGTCAAATTGACAGTGAGGTGGACGGGAAAAGAGGGGAAGTTGGTAACTGATAACGAGCCTAGAGTTAATTCACCATTGAAGTGGTGGTAACTGATAACGAGCCTAGAGTTAATTCACCATTGGAGTGGTGGTAACTGATAACGAGCCTAGAGTTAATTCACCATTGGAGTGGTGGTAACTGATAATTAGAAGATGTACAAAACAGTTTAAAAAAATTTAGATGAAAACAACTTTTGTTGTTGTGAACATTTTGACTGGTGAAAATGAAAGCAACTCAAATTATGGTCTTGAAGATCATATAGTTTGGCGGATGGATACATTAAAATATATCCGGTATCTTTGCTAGCTGCCAGTTACCTACATTCCTATGGTAGATGAGGTATAGCTTTCCCTGGAAACCACCCAAAAGCTACCACTAAATAATTGAGTAGAAACAATCTTATAGCACACATCCAGAGTTAAAAATAGAGATCCCCTGTGATATAAATGAATTAAAAGAACGAAAAACATGTGACCAATTACACTCGACCGGTAATCTTTCATTATTAACGCAACCTAGGTTCCGCCTTTTATACAACGTGGAAACGAGCATAATTAGAACCTAATGGAAAACACATAATTGGTTGATTTATTAATAATGTATTTTTTAATGATTTCGATAATTTCTTCAGCTATGAAAGATAAATAGAGTCACATTATAACATAGGTCTATGTGTATGGACATAGTATTGAATGATCAATTTTCAGTGATACTTATAATTTTACCAACTCACGAAGCGAATCTTGGTAGCTTAGATAGTATACATGTAACATTGTCAACAATATACTAAGATTAACTTACAACCAAGTTACCACTCCCAGAACATGCAATCCATCGATCCATAAGACGCATCTGAAGGAACAGAGGAACGATTGGGCGTAACGCAATAACTGTTTGGTTGGGTCTGACCTTACAAGGTGTAATCGTTTATTTTTTTAAACGTTTGTTTACGTTTTCTATCGGACACTCGCTCCTAGAAAAATTATCTTGCTACGCCCGTAGCTACGCGCCATTTTAGCTAAAATTAAACAAAAAGATTTGTAATCTTACACACGGGTCTAGGTCAGATTTAACTCACATGTGTTATATTAAAAGCCACTGAAAGCCAACCGAATAATAGCCTACAATTACCGATCTTATAGTAATAATTTTGAGATAGCATATAATTTTTTTTTTCAAATTTTGGTTTTGTTGTTGAGTTTTTAGTCGTTCTCAATACTAGTTATCCAACTTTGAATCAAAAGAATCCAGAGTTTTTGACCAATTAACAACTGTCAACCTGATTAATATATAAAAAGCAAATATAGACCTATACCAATGGGTGTGTATAAATATATATAGACCTAGTTTGCAATGCAAAATAAAGTTAGACTCGTAATAGGCCCAGATAATGGATTGTATGCATACGGCATGGATATTGATGGTTTGGACATAAATAAAATGCAAACACTACAACCTAGAGTTATCGCATTACAATCGACACACTGCAGATATTTTGAATAAATTACTCAGTGATCGGTAGATATAAAAATAATAATTGTTACATTTGCTGGATTATATTAACTAATAAATTATTGTTTACTAACATCGTAGTTTGATAGATTCATTTGTCGGTTCAAAAATAAGCGTTTTTGTGACAAGTAAATAAATTTGAGCATCATTTGAATAAAGTTAACTTGTACCATTTATTAATTGTTTAAAGTGATTGAAAGTATTATTTAATTACAGCTGTCAGTATGATTTTATTTAGTAAGAATTTTAATTTTATTAACGAAAAACCGTTATTTTAAATAATTAATAGGCTATACAACTCTAACCTTGCCCGCAAAATAAGGAATGTTTGGTAAATGTTACACCCCAAAAGTGAAATTTGCCATTTCATGAACTGGGAAAATTTATATCCATTCCGTAAACTGGATTTTCGCCTGCCCATTTCACGGACTGGGCCAAAACTCATCCGGTAACTACATGCATTGGGTAGCGCATGTGTTTCCCAGTTTATTGACTGGCTAATTTATGAACTGGACAGCTCCAAGAGCCACCCAATTCATGAATGTGTTTTTACTCTATCTGGGAAATTGACAAATAAACAATAGGTTTGGTCTAAACCCTTAATAGTTTTAGAATGGAAGGTTAGGATAAGTTAGGTTGGGTAAGTTTATAATTCATATTTGAAAGCGATCAAATATCAGTTAAGGTTGTAGTCGATAGTACAATCATTTCCAGTTCATGAAATGAGCAAAAGTTCGTGCAATTTTTGCCCAATTCGTGAATTGGTCAATGATAGAGGCCAGTTGAAGAAAATGAACATACATTTACCAAATCCTTAAAATGGTCAGTTTCACTAATGGGGTGTAACAAATATCCACTTTGTTTTTTGAAAATATTAAAACTACTTCAGCTACGTAATATCAGGGGGATTAAGGTGTCTGGACGTAGAGTGTAACAAACTTGCTAAAGTTGGGTTACTTAAGGCGGGAGTACAGGAGATGCGAGGAAAGTGCAGGGTTTGTAGTTAGAATAAATAAAACCTTTCTCCAGTATAAACAGAGTTACATTTTCTTCATTTGGTGACATCAACAGTTTTTGAATATCATTCAAGCATTTACTAGTGTGTAATGATAACCTTTTCTTTTCATTTGAAAAGATTCTCATTAGTTACTAAATGCTTATGACAGATATTCCAAAACTGTTATGATAAGAAAATTAAACTTATGTCTGTACTGAAGGAATGTTTGATTTATTTTGACCAAAAATTTTTTTTATATCAAAACTCTAAAAAACCCTGTCTTTTTCTCAAGTTCCCTCCATTTCCACCTTAATATTAATTAACTTCCCCTATAAATTACGTAGGCCGTATTCAAACTATTTTGTTGTTTTCGATAGAAAATACTATGGGTCTACTAAAAAAAAGATTAATTATTAACACACAAAATGACCTATAGAAGGTTTTTCCTTATTGATAAACATTTGTTTAGTTAAATAGATGCGTATAACCTGAACAGGTAGTAATAATAGGTGAAAACAAGGAAAATAAACAGATTTTACATAACGAAGAAGACCCAGTTTTTTTTTAAATAAAATAAGTTATTGTTTCAATAACGTGTGGATCCTACATTTCAACAGTTTGCTTGTTTATGTGAGTTACTTTGAACTAAACGTTTACTAAAGTAGTTACTAAAACAATCGTCTAAAGATCTGAACTTTGAATCGCGTAATGGCTGCCCCGCGAGTCGTCCAATGAAACCTGCAAACCGGAGACTTGAACGAGGGTATAGACAAGATGTCTGTGTCTTGTTGTTCAGATGCGTCTCAGGACCTCTGGTCACCTGCTAGGTCTACAAGGCAGTGATTTCCACACAACATACACATCATACCACATTCAATATCCGTCATTTCGTGGATGGAGATCGTAAAAGACACGAGTGAACAGTAAAATTAAACAAGTTAAAAAAAAGTAGCCTTTTGTTCGAATTTGATTAACCTGTTAAGATATCTAACATTAAGTAAGTGTATTAGATTAAAATACCGTATACGAATGCTTTGACTATATGAATATCAATAAGCTATAATTAATTTTTACCTAAAAAATAAACTACTAATCTTGGACAGTTTTAAATTTTCACTAAATACACTCCAAATATTAGAGTACGTTAATGTTGTGTGGTTTTTTTATTTAATTATAAATAAATATATTTAACTTAGGATTGCTTTTATACTGGTAGCTCATCTAAATATATTACACGATAATTGAGTTCTACAAAATTGCTCTTGCTATAAAATGTGTTTGTATATCCCTTTTAAGGGTACTCAAGAAAGTTTCGAATTATTTTAAATATTTAAATTTTGGATAGGGATTCCGCTTGTACTCTCTTAATTAACAAAATTGTGTTCTAGAATAAAAATAGCTTGGAGCCTTTATTAATATTTTCATTGTTATAAAAACAACTTTAACACATTATATTATATAGATATTTTAATAATAAATAATTAAAACTTCAATAAATAAGAGTGTTTTTTATATATCAATGCAAATATTACTACAAGGTCACTAAAAATATTTAATTTAGAACAAAATTTTTAATCAGGAGATTACAAATAGTTTCCCAACAAAAAAAAATATGTTAATAGCAATCCAAATCTTTATTCGAGGCATGATTTTGTGCTACCGATCGAAGTGATATGTGACCGTGTGAGAGATTCCCTTTACTTGGCCCTTGTTATACAAATTATGCCTCACTTTATAATAGCATCGCCGTCAAGTTAAATTGCTGTTATATTTTAAACCAGCACAAATACCCGGTGCGGCCCTGGAAACATTTTTCTTCGCTTCAAACAGGAAGAGAAAAGAAAACCTTCATTTTATTTCTTCCAACACAGTTTTTAATTAACTTAAAAAAGATCTAATCCAAATATTAAAACTTCAGCTAGAGATGCATATCTTCGTCTACAGAGGATACTAATTTTTAAATTTCATACCTCTCCGTATGAAAGATATCGCGCAACAATCGTGACAGACAAACTTTTCATTTTTTTTTACCGTCGGAAACCTCACATAATCTTTTAAATATAATAATCCATGTTTCTGCAGGGTGTGAATATATGTTTTCACTATTTTATATTTATTTATTCCTTATAATAAGTTACTTGCCACTCGCTTGGAACAATTAACACCACTAATTTTAAACTCTGATATTGGTAGGAAATGTATTAGTGTGGTATTCACTGACCTTATAGACTAAAAATAAAACTAGTTTTTTTAACAGTCCGCAGGACACCCGCAAGAATTAAACAAAAAGTATAGTAAATTACAAAGGCTTTTATTTCTGATAGATGGATTATTTAGGTAGACTGTTTGGGTGGACCTACTTTTTAAAGTATTGTGTTTGTTTTATGTTATATTGGTATCACTAATGGGGGAAACTGTCCACAATTGCATCATAGTTCTAGTTATTACTTCAATAACAATTGGATCTTATTTGTGGTGATATGAAATGTCCCTTTGAAAATAAATAATTTCTTATGTATTTTAAGTGTTTTGTGCTATCAAAAAAATATAAGAGTTATTTATGAAACCAAATGATAGCCTTTTGGACCTAAACCAGAGCTGGCGAACATTTTGGCATTAACGCCCAAAAAAATGGCACGAGATTTCTACGCTCGTGGCATTAACTGCTCCACCAAGTTCTTACTTTCTCGCTACCCCTCGGAGAGATAAATATTGTGATCGTCTAAAAAAAATCGAATTTGATATTTTGGTGGATGTCTACGTTTCATGATGCCCTGAAACTGAAATAGTGGTGTTTTCAACGCCATCTGTCTGTTACCAGGAATAGAACAAAAACCACTTTACCGATCAAGCTAAATATTGGTCTCTAGAGTTTTCATGAGGCTTATCCACAGGGGTTTGTACCGATCAAGCTAAATATTGGTCTCTAAAGTTTTCACGAGGTTATCCACAGGGGTTTGTACCGATCAAGCTAAATATTGGTCTCTAAAGTTTTCATGAGGTTATCCACAGGGGTTTGTACCGATCAAGCTAAATATTGGTCTCTAAAGTTTTCATGAGGCTATCCACATTTAGGCTATATATCCAACGATTTTTGATTAAAATTGATATCTAGGCACTGTTTAGTTTAAAAAATCAAATGGTGCATATAATTCACCCGTTAAAATAACCTTAAGGGTAATTTAGATCATCGGGAATGTTCAATTTTTATCATATCTCAGCAACTATTTGAAAGATACTTATATTCTTTTTGGTCGCTAAAAATAGCCAAAGGCACGTGAAAGAGTTACACGAAAGTTATAAACAGATTGGACGCACACTCTAGAAAAGATTCGCCAGTCCTGTTCTAGACAATTTACTCTGGGTTCGAAAAATAGCACGGTTTGATTTTTGAAAAATATGTAAGTTTTCTGTGTAACTTATGTTTACGTTTTGAAGTTTGGAATTGAATAAAGTGAGAGTGTAATGTTGAATCAAGAAACAAACGTGCTTATTGAATAATCTGTATATACTTATAATTTGATCAAACAATTATAATTTCCCTTAAGCAGTAAATTATTTATTTAAATAAAGTGGGTTATTGACAGCTAAATATGATAATCAAACCCGGGACCTTTAGCATAGAATACCATTGCTCTCCCACTTAGCTATCCAGGCCTGTCTCATACTCAGAATAATTCTTCTCTCAAAGTTCTAGGCATAATCTGTGATGGATTCGTGATAATCAAATATCCCACACGTCCATAACTGACCCAGCCTTAAGCTACGAGTGAAGAATAACCCTGAGCACGAAACGAACTTAAGGCGGGGGTGCAGGGAATGCGAGTTAAGGGGCAGTGGTTTTGCAGTTCTTTTGCCCAAAATCTATAAAAAATATTTCTCCATTAGAAACAAATAGTATAATTTTCTTCACATGTTGAATATCTGTCGAGGGTGTCTTGGAATTTAATGACAACTTTACCTCTTAATTTTAAAAATTTGTCATCTAATGCTAATACTGTTTGCTCATGACAGACATTCAACAACTGTTGATATCACCATGTGAAGAAAATTAAACCTTATGTTTCTACTGGAGCAAAACTTGATTTATGTTGGCCAAAAAAGGTTTCGTTGTAAAAATTGTAAAAACACTGACATTTTTTTTCTATTTCCCTGCAGTCCCACTTTAATTCTGTTCAGTGGTGCGTGTTGGTGCGTGTTGGTGCCAGGTTGTATTCCCATGTGGTGCTATTTCCCAACTTTTAGAGTGACTATTTGTGAACAACGACAGCCTCTATGTCTTGTTATGAGTATAAAACCTCCCGTCCCTTGATGAGACGGGAGGTTGCCTGTGGTGCCTTGCGGGTGCCCTATAGCAGACTATTAGCTCTAGTCTAGTATTGTAGGATGTTTGGTGCACATGCCCCGGCTCGAGTGGTGACTGTTTGTACTGAGGATGGTGATGTACACTGTACAGCTCAGCCGGTACCAACCAAGAGTGGCTGAACGCTGTAGGGTTCACGCCAAGATGGGAGCCTGGGCTCTGTCGGGGGAACGAACTGGAGACTGCGTAGTCCATGGCCACCGCTTGGTACGGCAACATCGTCACGGTCCTTTATTTATTAATTTAGGAATGCCTCGATAAATGTTGTTTTAGAAAAAAAAACAAGATCACTTTAACACCGTTGGGATACGAAACGGATTTTTTTTCCCACGGAAGTAGCCAAAGTCACCACAATCAACGCTATCAACAGAAACAATGGAAGATTAGGTATTTTTCGAATCAACTTTTCACTTTTGTGTCATATAAGCATGCTGGTCACACCAATATTTGTTTGTTAGAACTTTCGATTCAAGTTCCTCCCTTCTTGCACACAGTCATTGGTCGCTAGAACTTCTTGGAAGTTGTGAGAAGACCAACGTGAGATGATCACTCAAATTACCACACACGTCACACAATGGATAGGTGGGGCACCCAACACTCACCACGTGTGGTGAAATCAATCAATAGATAGTGAAAACGTTATTGAAAAGCAATTTTTTTTTAAGCAACTAAGCAATATTTTAAAGCCAAACTTAACATTTTCAAGTTTTCTTCTTGTTCTTATAGATTGTTCAGTCTGAAGAGTTTTTATTTCGACTAAATACTGTGATGAAACTTTTCATCATATAAATAGTAGAAAAATTGATTTTTTTTTTCCCAACAAAATTGTTTTATTCTCGAAACTGTGAGTGACACCAGATAATTGCTGATCAAAGACGGTTCATTATTTGGGACGTTAGCGAACTCTTCTGGTGATGAAATGAGGTTTGACCACCAACACGCCTGATGTTCACCTGAGGATTAATAATTTCTCAAAAATAGGACCAAACTGTTTATCAGAGGATCATCTAGCGGTATTGTTGAAAGTAAATACTACCTGCGTGCAAACCAATGTTTAGAACATGTTGCTGAAAATTGACGTAAGCAAATGGATATGACTATCATTGATTGACTATCATAAAAATACACTAATTATATTCTTGGTTTGAACATCTTCGCATGGATTAATTACGATATGTTATATTTTTGTTTGCTTGGATTACACATTGTTGAGTAGAAATCATTGTTATTGTTTCATAGTTTTCTTAGAAATAAATGTGCAAACAGCAGTAGTTTGAATTCATCACAATAATCACTTTCTTCAGAGCCGGTTCCCAAATTGGTGCAATCTATTGTTGTTGGCAAACCTTGATTCCTTGGTGTGACATTGTTGGCGTGACCCCCCGCGCGCACTTAGACATTATATCGACACATCGTTTGTTCAGAGCTCCGCCACGACCCGAACATCCGCGACAGTCGAGAAACGGATCCCCCGGACAGAGAAAACGCGCGCGAAAAAATACGTCATCTTCTCTCCTAAAAAGAGTCACGACTTGTTTCGCTTCTATCAAAACCAAACTAATAGTTCCCCTTCCTACCTCCCCCCCTCGCGCGCTAGTGTTCGACGACTGTCGGGCGGACTCGCGGCTCTTCAGACCACACCCCCACCCCACCCGGCCGGGCCGCTATTGGTCGGTTCTCACCTAGCAGCGAGCGGCACACCTTACCCACGTGACGAGGAGGGTCACGCCCACTGATGTCAACAAGTTAAACTGTCCGTCAAGCGGAGGAAACGACCAACCAACCAGAGGTCTTACGGCGCTCTTGTTACGTCCGGCGTGCCGATAGTTAGGCGGCCATTGTGGTTCTAGTTTACTAGAGAGTGGAACCAATTACAGGCCAAATAACACCAGGTAAGGGACAATTTGCATCTTACATCCTTCTACCCCCCCCCCCAGGCCCTTTTCACTTGACATCAATTTCCTCACACCATCATCGCTCTCTCTCTTCCTATCACCGCGTCTTACTACCTGTTCAGGTTATACACATATATGATAAAACTTACTCTAATGGAGTGGGGGGGTTGATGAAAAAGGAAGCATTTTAAAGGTTTATCTACCCGCATTTGCTTGGAAGGAGAGTGGGAAACATATTAGGGGAAAACCAGCCTCAGTAGATCCGACCAGGATTTGAACCCCGATATTCCGGTCATCAGATATTCAAGGTTTGATTTGAGGTCACCATGTGAAGAAAATTAAAATCTATGTTTGTACTGGAGTAATATTTTATTTATTTTGGCCATAAAAAATCCGCTGAAAACACTGGCATTTCCTCTCGTATTCTTCCATCCCACCTTAATGTGGTGAGGCCCTGTCCCGCGGGAAGGGTTGGGCGTGTCAAGTTTCAATATTTGCCACGAACAAGATGGTGGATGATTGATGAACAGCTGATCTCTTGGAGGTTATGTTTGTGGGTGGAACATGTGGGTTAGAGATTTCTGTTCATTTTGTTTCATATTGGGTTTCTTCCATGTTGATTTCTGTCTTTCTTTCGATTCTAAAGAATAAAAGTAGATAATGACATCTATTTTTTTATAAAAATTAAAATGTTATAGGGGCAAACAATTATTTTAGTTTAGGAATGGTTACTTGTTAAAAGGTTCAAGGCCAAGGAGTTATACACTATAATCAAATGTATCAATTCACGATAGATTTTAAAAACAATATTTTAAGTACCTATATGCCTAAATCTCAGACATTGATGAGAGTTTTGTTTGGTAGCATACGTACTGAAGCTTAAGTACCACTAGAAAGATGTACAGGGTTGGATTCACTCATATCTCACGGAGTAACTGTTTTTCCCACGTGAAATATGAATACTCAAATATAACATCTCATGCTAAACAGTTTACTTATGTTAATACATACACATACTGATAGCATTTCACAATATTTCAACCTATCCCATATTGATTCTACTGAATTTCCAAAAATGGTCTTATTGGAAGCTTAGGTCTTAAGTTCATACAAAAACTAAGTGTTAAGACTGTCTATGACAGGCTGTGGTCAAATCTTACCTCCTGTAGCTCAATATCTTGGGAAAATAAAGCGACTGGGATCAACTAATTTAAATTGTTAGCTGTAGCAATGCAATCCATCATAGCATAGCCTAATCTTCACTTGGTAGACTCATGGAAGGTTAGGTTCTGTTAGGTTGGATAGCTTACAATTAATAACATATGAATAAATTATAATTACAACACATATTTTAGTTTGTTTTAACTTGCCCATACTATATATTTTAGGTTTATAGGGGTGAAACTGTAGGCTGGTTTGGAGGTCAAATAGTTCAAAGTAATGTGCAACGTTAATTGGTTTAATTTGTCAGATTTCATATTTTTGAGCATTTATGAGTGTTTTTTTTTTTTTACAATTTCACCAAATTTCAGCTTTATAGCTCATCGGGATATATAAAAAAAAATCTTTTGGACAAGACAATTAATTAAATTTAGTCGATACTAAACATTGTTATCAATATTGTTTTCTTGTTAAATTATTTGCTCTCTCTCTCTCTCATGTTATTTTGAATATTAAATAAATATTCACAGCATATATAATATGACATATGAAGGTGTGTAGTGTTATTGAGTGTGTGTTTGTGTATTAGTTTAACTTATATCATATTTTATCTCTCACTCCTTCATTTAGTTCTGCATTCTTCATTTATTACATTTCAATCTTACTAATATTATAAATGTGAAAGTTTGTGTGTTTGGATTTTTGTTACTCAATCACGCCAAAACTGCTGAACGGATTCGAATGAAACTTGGTATGTAGGTAGAGTGTGTCCTGGAATAACATATAGTAGCCTACTATCCCCAACTTTTGATAGCATAATACGGAAATATTATTTACAGCTAGAGCTGAGAAAAATGCATAGATATTTGAGAAAAAATAAAGTTTGATATATGAGCAAAACAGTTTAGTTAAAATTTAAAAGATTCTATCAATTATTGCGGACGAAGCCGCAACGGGTAAAAGCTAGTATGTTCATAAATGTACGATTACGTCACTAGCTATGTGTTCAATAGGCTACGATGTATCTTTTTTTTTGTAGTAAGCATTTTATAAATAATCTTTTAATTTTTATGTTAATAGTATGATCATGCATTATTAATAAGTTGTTAAATGGAAGAAAATGCGCTGGTCTTAACTTCGCCAGATAAAAACGATTGTATTATTATTATTATTATTATTATTATTATTATTATTATTATTATTATTATTAACCAAACTAACAAACCAATCCTTCGATTGCCACGTGGCTTTATAGTATAGTGATAGTGGCGTTACTTAGGAGACCTGATTTGCGTTCCTGCACCTAATTTCATTCCTTGATTGTTGTCAGTTTGATAAAACACTTAGTGGAGCATGCGCAATTGCATTCTTATGGCGTTCTGTCAAAGTTTGTGTTGGTGCAGCAACGCTATTTGACATCTTAACATGGTTTTATTTTTATTTAATACGTTCTTACGGGCACCAATGCTCTCTTTAATTTAAATCAAAGTAGTTTTCGATCAAATCTACCTACCCAAGTGTTAGATCACTTGTCAGCAGAGTACTAAGATTTTTATATATAAAAAAAAAAGCGTGAAAAATTCATTTTGGCTCAATCTCCATCCAACTCCCCTAAAACCACAGCTGAAAACGTTCCTACACCCCTGCTATGTTCTGCAACCCTCTTTACTCAGGGGATCCGGGTGGCTTTCCTAAAGTTCTTTAGCTATTCACTCGGACATTACACAGTCCTCCCGTCTAACCGCCTACATACAACATATAAACTATATTCTATACATATATATGCTAGGTATATAACTCACTTAACCTCCCTCCCAACGGAAATATCTGCTACGAAAATCTGCGGAAGACTTGTACAGCAAATCACTTACCTGTAAAACAAAGAGAGGAACGAACACATTAGAGAGGTGTTTTGCTGTAAAGTGAATCACACAAACAATGTCTAGGTCGTAGGTGGGTATCGAACCATCGGTTCTCAGCTTATACAATGCGCAGGTCCTAGAAAGTTCAATCAACACATGAGGTATATCCTGACATAATAGGCCCATATAGGACATACTCATCCCCACATAACTTAATAATTTGTAGGCCTATTATGTATTTTTTAGCATGGCTTCTTACTACTCGTTCGGGTTGTACGCGTATGTAATAATTAGGCCTATATCAATGTATCAATGATGAGGAAGGTATTATTTAAAGGAAGTGTACCAGAATTTGTATAGAAAGAGAGAGCGAGAGTGGGAAACTATTCAAGGAAAAACCTTCTAATTTTACCCAACCAGGATTTTAAGCCCAATCTCCCCGTAGTTGGCAGAATGACGCCATAGACGATTCGACCACAGAAAGTGGGTGATGGATCATTACTATCAATACCTGTATAACGACTCTTATAATCCAGTAAAGTGTTATCAATGTTGACCACAAAGAATGTGTTTGTACTCAGTAAAAGGCCCTTCCTATGAAAATCGGGGTGTAGTTACTTACCCCCCACCCCTCACTTGTAGACAAGAGTCGACTAGAGACGACCCAAACAAGGGCAGCGGTCCAGCTATCAGACTCCACATCTCTCCTCCAACAAGATGAGAATTAAGATATTCTAATTGGGTAAAGGGTGAGTCTAATGGCATCCACCCCTCCCCCCTTTGGGAACCAACAGACATACATGCTATCTGCATTAAGAAACTGCACGAATACATTGCACCGCTTTACAAATTGATTCAATTAGCATTGGAACTGGAGTCTGGATGTGAAGTTCGTCGAGATTGCTTGTTTTAACTGCTCTGGATACAGACATAGAGAACTAGAGGAAGACAAGGAGGAGAATACAGACATAGAGGACTAGAGGAAAACAAGGAGGAGAATACAGACATAGAGGACTAGAGGAAGATAAGGAGGAGAATACAGACATAGAGGACTAGAGGAAGACAGGGAGGAGAATACAGACATAGAGGACTAGAGGAAGACAGGGAGGAGAATACAGACATAGAGGACTAAAGGAAAACAAGGAGGAGAATACAGACATAGAGGACTAGAGGAACACAGGGAGGAGAATACAGACATAGAGGACTAGAGGAAGACAGGGAGGAGAATACAGACATAGAGAGGACTGGAGGAAGACAGGGAGGAGAATACAGACATAGAGAGGACTGGAGGAAGATATGGAGGAGAATACAGACATAGAGGACTAGAGGAAGACAGGAAGAAGGTAATAGCTACATTTTCAAAATATGTCACCTACATTCCAGGCTATTATAATTATTTTTGCCCGAGCGTAGTGAAGCCCTGTTTTATCTGAATAGTAGGCATTTTGTTTGTGTGTTTGGATGATTCATAGCCCAAACTGCACATATAATTTGTTTGAACCAAAAGTAATACAAAATCCCTATAAACTTACATCCAGAAAATTATGCTAATACCATTAAATTGTGTTCAAAGTTTCGGCGTACAGCGCTGGGAGAGCAAAACTGTTCAAGCATGCGTGTACAACAGGTTATATAGGAGTTAGGCGCGCGGCACTGCACATGTAATAATGGCAAGCACTTTCTGTGATGTAGGACCGTTAATGATGACCCTCGGAACGTATTCCCATTTCGAGATGGACTGGTGTGTTGTTTACTATTAATTGTGGTAAGTTCTGCTGCCGTGCTCCAAGATGTCGAGGTGCGCAGTGCCGCGCGCCTAACTCCTATGCAACCTGTTGTATACGCATGCTTGAACAGCTTTGCTCTCCCGGCGTTGTACGCCAAAACTTTGAACACAATTTAATGGTATTAGCATAGTTTTCTGGATGTACGTTTATGGGGATTTTATATTACTTTTGGTTCAAACAAATTATATGTGCAGTTTGGGCTGTGAGTTTCCGAACACCCGTTATAGTACGTCTGCTTAATGGGATCACTGTGCACTATTTTAACTACGTTAAATATATATAATATATATATATATATATATATATACAGCTAGTATTATTCTTTTTCTATCAATAAACTAACCAGTTAACTTGTTGACCCTTCTTCATTGATCAAAAATCTATTATTAGATTCTCTATTAATTAATATTTCTAAATATAGGTTCTTATTACACCTTATAATTTGTCATACTGAACCTTTCATTGTTACATAATCTTGAAACTGTCAACTAGGTAATAATGACCAGTTCAACTGTGCCCCGAAATTGATTCTTTAGAACCCGGACGAGATTTTCCAAATCCAAGTGCACTAAATAAATTAAAAGGAGCATTCGAGAAGAACAAACCTTACCCGTTCCAATACTAGACAATGTTACCCTTCTCTCAGATGTGAGGTGCAAATGAACCAGTCGCTTGGTGTCATAAACCCCCTGGATATGAGAGCTGCTGGTAGATCATCTACCAGTTCTGAGAGGATACTCCAAAATCTCCCAAATGTCAGACTGCGTCATTTTCACACTCGCTTTACAAACATCTCATGGCGCCCTCTTAAAGAATGTATTTAAAATAAATAATTCAAGAATCAATTCTTACACACATGCAATTAGAATCTTATCATCTCAACTTTACTCTAGTCCTGAAAATATAATTTATTACACATTTAATTTACTAATTTGGGAATGTGAAAAAAACCACGCTTTAATAACTAGTTGAGTTTGATAGTAGCCATTGAGAAGTACACAGACATTACAAGATGCGAGCTTCAAGTTAGTTGCTGTAATCTTCAACAGTTGGCAGTCCTTATCTTCCATCTCACTCTTACTCACCCATTTCAACAAAACAAATATGGAGTCAAGGAAAGAAATAAAGAAGAGGGAGAGATCTTGGCAAAGGTTTGTAGAAATACAAACAATGAATCACTGACTCGTACGGACATGGCTAGAATATAATCATTTGATGACACATTGTTTCCTGGATGGAGCGATAGGCTTACTGCCATCTCGATATATCCTAGAAAACATTTCACTCAGATATAAATAATTACGATAGACTTATTCATTATTTTAATAAAACATTCCGGTAGTGTTAACGAGTTCAAATATTTAGGAACAATTTTAATTAGTAATCAAGCTATAAGATTGGAATTTAGTAAAAGATTACTCTCGGTAAATGCATGCTATTACTCTGTCAGTATGTTGTTGACATCTCGCTTGCTGTCAAGGAATGTAGAACTCAGAATAAACAAAACAATAGTTTTACCGGTTGTTCTTTAAGGTTGTCAAAGCTGGTTTGGAATTAAATTCGACATTTTTTGGGGGTGGAACCATTAATACTAACTTGATCAACAACCTTTTGTTTCAAACATGTTGGGGACTTTATATGATACTTTCATTGCTACGTAAACATTCTTTGTACGGTCACTTATTGAAGTTTCAACGATAAAGTTCTAAGGCGTCACTGTCGCAGTAGACTAGACTGCCAATGGCACGGAGATCGGGGTTCGAATCCCGGTTGGGTGCACTCAGAGGGTTTTTACCTAAATGGTTTTCCACTCTCACTTCACAGAAATGTTAGTACACATCCTCTAAATTCAGCCTTACTCATTCCTAACACATTAGCATAGTTAGTACTGTACATAGGCTATAAGTTATGTATAACCTAAAAAGGTAATAAGACGCGGTGCTAAAAAAATGGGTTAGTAAAAATTCAAAGAACTTAAATGAACATTCTGAAATTTAAAAAATGAAACCTGGACACGGGAATCGAACCCGGGACCTTTGGCTTAGTACGCCAATGCTCTAACCACTGAGTTATCCAGGAATCGTCCCGTGCTCAAGGTCATTCTTCA
The DNA here is from genome assembly GCA_902151455.1 of Timema bartmani. NCBI lineage: Eukaryota > Metazoa > Arthropoda > Insecta > Phasmatodea > Timematidae > Timema > Timema bartmani. The sequence continues at coordinate 140,831 of CABFWB010001179.1, read as the reverse complement.
CTCATATTTTAAGGCAGAGTCTGTGATGGACTAGCTCAGTGGTTAGAGCATTGTCGTACTAAGTCAGAGGTCCCAGGTTCAATTCCCGTTCCCAGGTGTCATTTTTCAATTTTCAGAATATGATATCTTGAGGGAGAATTCCTCACTAAAAAGCATAAATAACAGCTTTGGATATTTGATTTGTAAATGAACATGTTATAAATTATTTAAATATAATAGGACTGATGAAATTACCAGTCTCATAGTATAGCGATCCGAGCCCTGGTTACTGATTTAGAGTTCCTGGGTTCAATTCCCGGCTAGTAGGACTACAGGGGGATTTTTGTCTCGAAAGGGTAACCACCACAACGAGTCACCAGAATTTGGTTAGTTAGGCTTAGTTAGGTTAAGAGTTTCCACTGGTTCCACACCCTCATACTCACTATCACCATCACCTCATCTCATCGGGACATGTAAAGAACCTCCACGGAACGGATGTACGATTAGTATATTCGACGTCCCCTGGACAACGGTACATTAGTACGTGCTAATATTTCCACAAACTGGACTGTGAGTGATGTATCTTAGATACGCCATTATTATTATTATTATTATTATTATCATCATCATTACTATAACAACGATGAAAATGCTAATAGAGGTCTTCAAAAACGATTATTTAAGTATAAAAGTTTGTTAAAGATGATAATGAAAATAATTTCCTAAAGAAAAAATGAATTATTGTTAAAAAATAAAATTCTGAGCTCTTGCTTCGACACCTTTCTTGAGCGATTAAGGGATTGTCATAAAGAAAAATAATTTTGGAAATAAAAAACAAACACGTGACTTTTATTTGGAATATTACCTAATGACCCACAGAAAGTGGTATTTAGCATCTATTTAACCCACATCCTTGAGGACGCGGGTTAAGACGTCAAACTCAGCTAGTTTGGTTTTTAAGGTAGGGCGATTGGGGATTTGAATCCCGGCTCTGTGTGTTCAAGGTGCTTTTCCCTAAATTATTTTCTACTCTTCATCCACGCAGAAACTGCTATAAATTCAACCTTCCTTAGGGGGCGGCCAGACTGGAGCGAGCGAGTGACTAAAATATAAAATAGAACACATTGGTTGTAATGAGAGGTGGCCAGACTGGAGCGAGCGAGCGACTAAAATATAAAATAGAACACATTGGTTGTAATGAGAGGCGGCTAGACTGGAGCGAGCGACTAAAATATAAAATAGAACACATTGGTTGTAATGAGAGGCGGCTAGACTGGAGCGAGCGCTCGAGCTGGTACAGTCTAGTTTACAGGCGCTAGGCAATATTATTGTATGTTGGTTCATTGAGTGCTAGAAAACTTTTCATTTTGACACTTTTATTATTATCGATAGGTTTAGCACACTTGCTACTAACGGCCTAATTTAACTGGTAAGATCATAAACCATACTTATAACTGATATGTTAAAATACTTCAACATTATCAAAGTAGGCCTTTACAAATAAGAATCACCATTAGCGTGGAGAGAGGATGAGAAAACCACAACAATAAATCACTTGTTAAAACCCCCCTCAGTTCACTGAGCCAAGATTCGGAGCCTCCTCCTCAACAACTAACGAGAGCTATCTGCTAATCACGCGCTCGCTCGAACGCTTGTCAGTCTGGCCGAACCCTTACCCTTACCAGCTTGTGATAAACATGTGGCTATCTCGAGATGTAAGATGTGATAAACAAACAAATGAGCATATTTGATTCACTCTTATTACAAACTTTCTTCACAATCATATAATAGTTTATCAGTGTCTTAAGTGTTTTACGTAATCGACACTCACAAATTTAAGAAGGCCTAAATACGATGTGGATGGCGGTTTTGAGGTAACTGCTACCTCATTCACCCAGAGAGAGAATAATCTGTTAATACGTGTATTAATCACAACTTGTGAATGTGTGGAATGCCAGGCCTCCACCGTGGTTCGGATCCCACGTTAAACTGTAGGTCCTCCATTTCATCTCACAATCACCCTACCATTACACATTAGTGTAAGTGCGTATAACCCGAACGGGTAGTAAGACGCGGTGCTAATAATAATAATAATAATAATAATAATAATAATAATAATAATAATCTGTCGCTAAGAACAAAGCCACTATGAGTAGGGCCGTCGTAAGGAATTTGGGGGCCGTGGGCCCTCACTTATTTAGCCGCCAAACCTCACCCTCTGTTACTATTTTGTATAAATGTGCATTTTTAATTTTTTCTCTCAATAAATTGTGGTAAAAATATTAAAACATTTAAATTAACTAACCACGGCAAGAGTTCTTAGTTAACCTTTTTGCGCCACGGACCTTCTTGTTAGTCTGGTGAGGCCTACGAACACTTTCATTTTTTGCTCAGGCCTCTCAGAATAATATTTTTAAATGCATAAGTTAAAAAACAGAAATTACTAAAGAACCCAATTGTGTTGAAATAGAATTATCAACTTTTTTCGTTATATCAATATGGCTATGTATGTAAAGTTCTTATTTACTAAGGCATTAAATAAGAAAAAAATTCATTTACAATATAAGAAGGATAGAGCTAAGAACGAATCTCCTACCAAAACAAGGGTATATATTCGCTTTCCCTGCAGTAGCAGTGACTCTCCCCAGGACTCAAAGCTGCGCTGGTGATGTCACATGGCTGTGATCTATCGGTATTGTGATGTCACTGCCAGAGATTGTTTCAACACACCGATCACTGGACTGGAAAATATAATACAGGGAGAGTTGCTCCTTGACTTCACTGTGTGAAGACTAGCTTGAGATTATGTAGAGCTTAAGATCATGTAGAGCTGTGTCAATGCTAGATGGTTTTAAAATGACGAGGAGGATGTGATTAGGATCATATCTAGTCTTACCAAGAGTTTTTTAATCCTAAATTATCTCCCCCGTCTCTCGGTGTGCTAATAGGCTAAGGGAATATTTTCTTTAAATACTACCCCCTTCATCTGTTCCCCAATGATGTAAATATGTAGATATTCTAGATGGATAGTAGGAGAGGGTGCTAATAAAGTAAAACACTATCAAAACACTATTGTTAAACCTTAACTCCTTCGAGCATATTTATTTGAAGTGATATTTTGGTCAAAAGTCTTGAATTATTCGCGCACTTGATATTGCTGAATCAGAACGAGAGAATATCCCCTAAAATATCTCTTTGTTTTGACATAATAATACAAAGTATAATGGTTTTTATTTTAGCATTTGGTATATTTGACCTTGAGAGATGCAGTATCTAGTTAGGTCACCGTGTATGTAGATTTTCAGCCGCTCTGTGGGAACAGAACTTTGCCCAGGTTATACCTTGGAGGTTGTCCGAGAGTTCCAATGAGTCTTAATTTAACTCAAGCCTGACTAAAGGCCATTTCACACTGACATCTGCGGTGACCGTGGAATCCGTGGTTTGGACTTTTGTAGAAATTACTTCCCAGCTTATCAAATGGGACGATTCACACTGACGTCCGCGGTGTCACGGAACGACCGAGGTGTCAATGGATGTTTTCAGATCACTCTTCAGGCGGTCGGTAGAACTTCCGCGTGGATGTTTTGGACTGAGCATGCGCAGTGACATTTTTAATAGCACATGATCACCTACACTACACTACAGTAAAGCAACTCAAGTTTGTAGCCATCAAAAATGTCAGCGGATGTTTGGTCGCAGTGTGAATTGGCCTTAACCAGTTCATGCAAATCATAAGAACAGTTCTACTTTCAAGAAAAATACCTATGGTACCACCGAGAATTGATCCCGAGACCTCCATAGTGAATATACCAGACTGATGACCAGGCTGTGGAAGTCTTTGCTCCATTCATTTTTTTAATAAAAGGCCGAAACCTAATTGTATATTTATTGCTATTCCCTCATTAAAATAAAATACAACGGTTGTTTCATTTGTCCAGTTCTACAAATAGCTTTTAGATTAATTAACTAATTTCAACCCAACTATGCTCAGACAGCCATAGAAACATACAAGGTTTATATTTAGTTAGTTAATATGGACAAATACTCACACCCTTGAATTATCTAAAAACTTCCAACTGATCGTTGATAAACTGAACATGATACTATTAATTACGACGTATTGTCTTCAAACTTATAATAACAATTAGTTTCCCTTGTTTTATTCGACGCCATTAGACAACACACAAAACCAGGAAATGTTTAGTTTCCACAAAGTTTGAAATGTTCCCTCTATTAAAGCAGGTATCCCCCACTCCCTGATAGTAAGAGGTAATTGATGGGGCTCCAGTGCACGGGAACACCCCATGATGGGGAGGGAGGAGAAGAGTTTAATAACCCCAAGACACGAGCATATCGTTACTAGCGCCCCTGGCGTTATCGAGTGGCATCTACTGTGCTGGGAGGCAGCCGCCTTAATAGCCCGTGCAGACAATTACCTTTCAATTAGCAGTGATAGTCTTATCGCTCTTTCCCTGTTTGAACTACTGACTCTAGGCTGTACAGTACGGTCAAATACAAACTGGTACCTATCTTCACACTAACACTTCACCTAGCACCTAACTGGGTTATTTAACTAAATTAAACATATGGTACCCGGCCCATATGGATCGATAGTCTCCGTGCATTCAGCAAGAACTATCCGAAAGCTTTCAAAACGCTATGTCGACGGTATGACGGACCGTGGACGACATTCTGATGATTGAGGACTCTCGGCCACCATCACAAGAAAAACCCAGTTCAATTGAGAGTGTTTGACTCCCGAGCGAAGACAAAAACCAGAAGGTTATGTTGATATATGTCTGAAACTTGTCAATGGAATTATCGTAGGACATGGAAGCAAGGTGTCCTTGAATAACTTCTAGATATGCGTCGTGGTCAAGGATAGCCATGAATTAGTCCAGTTTAATTATCCCGATGTACGTCTTCTACAAAACAAGCCTCTCTCCTGATCCCAGGAGCATACTCTTCTAGCTGCAAAAATAAATCGGCTGGTAAAATTAACGGCTGTATTTTAGGCCAGTTCTAAACCACCATTACGCATTTATATGTCCATAAGCACTACTCTGTCTAATTTTTATAATTATCTTAGTCCATTTGGTTTACCCATCCCCGCTCTTCAATTAAAATTGGAGCAACCATCAGTTTTGGTGAGATATTTGAGCCCACCTAAACTGTGTAATGGGATCCGCTTACAGGTAAGCCATTTGCAAAACTTTATCAGAGATGTGACACTCATGACGGGTTTCCTTTCTACACGTAAGTGCGTGTGTTTTTACTTAAATCTCTACTTGTTTCTCCCTTAACTCATTAGTGTAAATATACCAATATCTTGGAAGCATTGCACAGCATGTAGCATGTTGTAGTGATATTTTGTTACAAGGATATTATTCATAACTCACAAGTGGAAGTGATGTAGTGTGACACAAGACATACATTTAAATGACCAGGAGAGTAGCCTACTATTCTGATGACAGAACAACTTCCAAAAATATATTTTTAACATCCTGGAACGTAACTTTAATTTTTTATTAGTAATTTCTCCAAGTCTCATAGAATTCTCTTCTCCAGTATAAGATATTTTGGCCTAATTTTCTCGCCTCCATGTTTGTTAAACTGGTGGTTTATTACACTGACATAAATAAACAAACTTTGTGAGAGAATTGGCCTTCAACAAGATTCAACCCGTTTTTCTATAGGGTCTAGTATTTTAAATTAAAGCAGACATTGACACAATTATCTTTAGAAGATAAATCGTGTCCGGACTAACACCTATTTGTTGGACCATTCCCTTAAGGGTCGCCAAAGTTGGAACACAAACCCGTGACTCGAAGTCAGAAGCAGAACAGACACCCCTAAGCGAAATCTAAAATTTGCGTCCCAGTTGTATTCTGTCTAATACGAGCATAGGCACACCACAACCCTTGCGTGGCGAGAAGTAATAATAATAATAGTAGAGTTTCAAAATACCAGACAAAATATATTATAAACATATATATATATAAATAAATAAAGAGCTATGACCCCCTGCTATCCCACGCTTTATACATGTGTGCCAAAATATTATACCTTCTTCCCTTCCTTTTCTCTTGATATATTCATAAGTATTTAGTTAAATAACAAGATGATTCGTTAATAAGCGACCCCAAATATTATTAAATCATAAAAATGATTATGTTTTTAATTAACATTAAAAAAAAGATATATTCTTAATATCAGATAAAAAAAATTTATTTATAAATAATTATTAGCTGATTTAATGTGAACACATATTTCTTAAACCCCCCAAAAAATTACATTTTGTTGAAAGGCACCCCAAGGACCTCCGCGCCCAGGATTGTCCTGGTTCCCCTAATGGACAACTGGGAGACTGTCCTGGCACCTCTGTAGCCAAGGAGTCTGTCCTGGTTCCCCTAACGGACAACTGGGAGCCTGTCCTGGCACCTCTGTAGCCAAGGAGTATGGAGGTGAATGAAGTAACTTAATAATCCAACGCGCGTTTAATAGTCTCAAGAATTTTATGACAGTAACATCAACTCGGTTTTGATCATAAAATGGTTAATTAGCGGCAAAACTGAATCATAATATTTTATCCACAGTTAGGTATTTCAATAAATCAACTAAATTAATATAGGCCCACTATCTAATATTCCATATGTAATAATAACCTCGACATAAAACGTTGCTAGCCGAACAAAGGACAATATAATCCAGCATCCACGAATAATAAACACCCGAAGGATCAAGATGAACATTGAACCGGTCAGGATCCGAACCCGGGACGTCTGGTGAGAATACTCCACCCTATCAATAGTTCTACCATAGATATGCAGTGCTTTTAAATATCCATTCGGTTAATAAAATACACGAATATAAACACGTGTAATATTGCCATAGATAGTATTTTGTTTCTTGATAAGCTCTTAGGGCCTCCAATAATTTTAAATAATTTGAATGAATTAAATTAATCTGAAGATGAGTATACAAGACCTCCCCCCTCCTCGGTTCCTTCCCATAAACCAGGGGGGGGGGGAGGAGGCAATATATGGGAAGAGTTAAACTGTGGGAAAACACCGGTCCATTACCAAGGGTGTATTTAACACGAATAGTTAGAAAGAGAGAGAGATAGGACACAGGCAGATTTAATAGTTCCCAGATAACGTTCCTACTTACACTAATTGTTGTGTTAGAGGGGAGGGGAATTAATAGGAGTAACAGATTCCCATTCCTTCGCGGAGGATTATCTTCATATTCACTGTGACACACAGTCTTCATATTATACTGTGACAACAATCTTTATATTCACTGTGACACACAGTCTTCATATTCACTGTGACACACAATCTTCATATTCACTGTGACACACAATCTTCATATTATACTGTGACACACAATCTTCATATTCACTGTGACACACAATCTTCATATTATACTGTGACACACAATCTTCATATTCACTGTGACACACCTTCATATTCACTGTGACAACAATCTTTATATTCACTGTGACACACAGTCTTCATATTCACTGTGACACACAATCTTCATATTTACAGTGACACACAATCTTCATATTCACTGTGACACACCTTCATATTCACTGTGACAACAATCTTCATATTCACTGTGACATACAATCTTCATATTATACTGTGACACACAATCTTCATATTCACTGTGACACACCTTCATATTCACTGTGACAACAATCTTCATATTCACTGTGACACACAATCTTCATATTTACAGTGACACACAATCTTCATATTCACTGTGACACACCTTCATATTCACTGTGACAACAATCTTCATATTCACTGTGACATACAATCTTCATATTATACTGTGACACACAATCTTCATATTCACTGTGACACACCTTCATATTCACTGTGACAACAATCTTCATATTCACTGTGACACACAATCTTCATATTTACAGTGACACACAATCTTCATATTCACTGTGACACACCTTCATATTCACTGTGACAACAATCTTCATATTCACTGTGACATACAATCTTCATATTATACTGTGACACACAATCTTCATATTCACTGTGACACACCTTCATATTCACTGTGACAACAATCTTCATATTCACTGTGACACACAATCTTCATATTTACAGTGACACACAATCTTCATATTCACTGTGACACACCTTCATATTCACTGTGACAACAATCTTCATATTCACTGTGACATACAATCTTCATATTATACTGTGACACACAATCTTCATATTCACTGTGACACACCTTCATATTCACTGTGACAACAATCTTCATATTCACTGTGACACACAATCTTCATATTTACAGTGACACACAATCTTCATATTCACTGTGACACACCTTCATATTCACTGTGACAACAATCTTCATATTCACTGTGACATACAATCTTCATATTATACTGTGACACACAATCTTCATATTCACTGTGACACACCTTCATATTCACTGTGACAACAATCTTCATATTCACTGTGACACACAATCTTCATATTTACAGTGACACACAATCTTCATATTCACTGTGACANCCAGGCCTCCACCGTGGTTCGGATCCCACGTTAGACTGTAAGTCCTCCATTTCATCTCACAATCACCCTACAATTACACATTAGCGTAAGTGCATATAACCCGAACGGGTAGTAAGACGCGGTGCTAATAATAATAATAATAATAATAATAATAATAATAATAATAATAATAATAATAATAATAATAATCACTATGTTTCCACTAGAATTTTGATCTTCCTAGTTTCCTAGTTCGATTTGTTAAATAAAAGAAGAGTATTTACTCCCTCCGATAGCTGCTAGACCAAGGGGAGAAAGTTGTAAGTGAATTACAGTGTCGTCCCTCTACTGAATACAAGCCAGTAACGAGCCACATTCAAGTAGAAACTACTTCCTGTAACTTCCCCCCTTCCTGCTTGCCTCGGCTGATGCTTCATCACTCTCTTTAAACACCGCGATTTGGTGGCAGCTAGGACTACTTGTGACTTCATTGTTCTTCTAAAACACCATGGCTTGGTGGCAGCTATACTATTTGTGACTTCATTGTTCTTGTAAAAACACCATAGCTTGGTGACAGCTAGGACTACTTGTGACTTCATTGTTCTTGTAAAAACACCATAGCTTGGTGGCAACTAGGACACTTGTGTACTTCATTGTTCTTGTAAAAACACCATAGCTTGGTGGCAGCTAGGACTACTTGTGACTTCATTGTTCTTGTAAAAACACCGCTGTCGCTTGTGTTTGTTACTAAAATACTCCACACTCCTTTCACTACTCAAGCGCATCTTCGCTCTTTGTTATTAAACTGTCATTGTTAAACAATTTCTTACTCGCTCTGCAATTCCACGTTCAACAACGACAATTTGACAATTTGAACAGTTGAATCTACACCTTGCAAGTATGTCTTTAAAATGAAAAAAATAAATCTCTAAAAGTATCGCAATATGATTAAAGTTGCCTGAAAATCTTATAAAAATAGTTGGATAGCATTTAAAAAAATTAAAAATATTTTAGATCAACAAATTATTAAATATTGGAAAAACATTACTAGGCTTTGTCATTATTATTGTCACTATTATCCACAAGTTTGGTCCTATTACTTTTTGTCGTATCTCCATCGGTTATACCTTTGATAGAACTAGATTTTTTGATTTTAGGTAAATTTTGCACATTTTCCACACATTAAAAAAATTTTTATGGCACATTTATGAGGCAGCTAGTACATAAAACTTGGCAGGCATATTGGCACATCCAATTGCCATAAGCGTACCAAATTTGATGATTCTATCTGCCCTACAAGTTTGGAGAAACTAAAATAATGTGTGAAAAATAAAATACAATACCGGTAACTTTAAGTTGTTACGTTCAAAACAACGCTGGAATTACATCAGTTTACATCCACTGGCCAATAAAACTCACTGGGGGTTTGAGGGCGGAGCCCCCAACGAGCAAAGTGAGTCGCTCTATTAAAGAGACATCCGCGTCGATGAACTCAGAGTCTGACACGTCACTCTCTTATCAGACAGGCTTGCCTCTGATGGGGATATCGGGGCTCGAATCCCAGTAGGGTGTACTGAAGGTGTATTTTATAGTGCTCTACCACTCTCTCTCCACGCTAATAAAGGACATTCTCATTTGAATCCTAGCTTCCTCATCGCTAACCCATTAGTAAGTCTATGACCATACGGATGGTCCATGAGCCTATTAAAATAAAGAAAACATAGCAAGCAGTGCCCAAACACCTTAGCTCAGTCGATAGCATGCCTGCTTACTGGGATAAGGGTCCCGGGTTCAATTCCTGGCATGGCCGAATATTTATCATTGATTGAAATATGGGTTTACCCTTTCACATTTGATAAATTAACAGCCGGGGACTGGATGTTGTGCCTGTCCTAGTTTTAAGTTAGATTATAATTCATATGAAGCTACGACAGACATAGCAGGCTGGTAGTGGAAAATATATGGCTTGAATAAAAACTGACTCGGGCCACAGGCTGGAAACAGTAATGGATGTAATAAAAAACATAATAGGGTCTAGTCAGTTGTATTGTCATCACGCATCAGCTCTTGAGTACGTTCTATGAACGTATCACCATCCGAAATATTTTACTTATTTACGATAAACATAATAGTTGTTATATACTTAATTACTTGGGTATTCAAGCTAACAGTACTAGAACGATTCATATAAAATATTATACGATTTTAAGGGGAACAAATTGAATGATATTTCAACAATAAGTGGGGGTATGTCATGGAATTTAGGCACCTTTATCTCAGAGTGATAATAATACGATTATATACTATGACCACTATAGGTAACTATACACATTATTAATGTTTTAATAACAGATAATTAAAAAAACCTATGAAAAGTGTTTTGCAGGATAAGTTACCTGACAGGTAACAAACTATCATTTTTCTGTCAACAAGCTTTATTGACAATAAAAAGTTAAAACTGCGTTACTTACAATAAATTAATTTTGATTGTTTTTTTTTATAAGGTGTGGTAGCAGCAATATCAAGTTTGGTGAAAAAAATACTCCCTCTTAAACATTCAACAAGGGTAAAACAATATATACAGCTACCCCCACTCTACCCGACTAGCTTCTTCATAACTACCCCTAATTTCAAACAAAACTTCTAGACAAGTGAAGCTGTGAAGGGCGAAAGATTTTTAAAAAAGTTCTTAAGAGAGCAAAACAGTTTCAAGTAAAACCAGGATATGAAAACAAATGTACAAGTTTCGAGGTTTACTGGAGGGTTTAGCTCAAATAAGCTGCCATTTTGGGGGGTTTGGCCATTAATTGTTACTCCAGAAATAAAATGAGCAATTTTTATGAAAAGATAATACCCCAAGCACGGGCATGCTTTTCTTATAAATTCGTCGTATTTTATTGTTAACGGTTGAAAAATAATAGGCAAAATGCCATTAGGGTATTTATTTGTTAATATTAAATTTAAGTGCATGGTCTGATGATTAATTTGAGATAATTATTACAGAGTGTACAAATTGTATGGATTTAAAATACTATGGTCTGCATAAAGCTAGATGAAGAGATCCCGTCTACATGGTGGTCTATATTAAATATTTTTTACGTTTACATTTTTAAATTTTCTACGTTGATACGCTCATACATTCACATAGATTCACGCCTTAAGCACTGATTAAAGAGACAGCAAACGTGAGCTTGGCTAAGAGACTAAATAGCTTAGTGGTAAGACCTCTTCAAAGATTCCAACCTTTGATTCCCCTGGTCCGGGTTTCATGTCCATACTGAATAAATGCTCCTTCCATTCCATCGAACTCAAAATAATCTTGTACAATACAGCACATTAAAGATTTCTTTAACATAATTAAAAAGCGTACAACCCGATCGGATAGTAATAAGCAGTGAAAAAATTAACCATGATATCAAACGTAATAATAAGTTAAATAAAAATGTATTCCCCAGTTTTTTTAAAGATTCATTTTAACATTTTGAAAACAATAGTATTCTACCACAATCCGACACCTTAACTCAGTCGGTAGTGTTTGTCTACTGAGCTAAGGCTCCCGGTTTCGATTCCCGGCATGGCTGAACATTTATCATCGGTGAAATGTGGGTTTAAACTTTCACATTGATAAATTAACGGCCGGGGACTGGATGTTGTGTCTGCCCTAGTATTAAGTTAGATTATAAAGCATATAAAACTAGGACAGGCCTAGCCAGCTGGAAGTGGAAAAATATATGGCTTGAATAAAAAACTGATCCAGGCCATAGGCTGGAAATATTAATGGATGTAAGGTATTCTAACACTCTTAGTTTACTTAATACAACCCACTTAACCTAACCTAGTTTTAACCTCTCTGTAGTTACATTCATTTACAATATTTATAGAAGCTTGTTTTTTGGTCTCGTGCGAGTTGCGCCCTTGTTGCAGCAAAGAGCGCCGGTAGATTATAAAAAGTGTCGGTGTAAAGTTGTAGGGGAGTAGCCCTCATTCCCGAGGTAGTTATTACTACTCCCCCCCCCCCCCC
>CABFWB010001179.1:103351-118216 GCA_902151455.1 Timema bartmani | reverse complement strand
AATATATATATATATATTCTATCATTGATTCTGTTTGTGTTTGTATTTTAAAAATAGCGTGTTATTGTTGGTTTTATATTTTCAACGCAAGCTGAGTAGTTAGCACCTGGGCTATCAGTGAACTACAAGTCTCATGTACCTGGTGAGGTTCTCCACCAAGCTAGAACCTGATATCCACCTTAGAGCTCTATCAATGTCCTCGCTCTCTCGACCATGGTCAGCCCCTTAGCTCCGTCAAACCATGTTAATATGTGCAGTACAGCCTCAGCTGTGTTCGTGGCCGGCTTTCGTGAAGACTACGGAGTTTGAATGGCAAATCACTGAGCTATTGTTACGACTTCTGTGAAACATACAATTTTACGTCATTCTTAAGGGGCTGGTCAACTCCTCCCCACCCACCTCCAACCCTTACCTCGTGAAACAGACATAAAAAGAAAACGACTTAATATAAAACTATTAAATAAATATGATATATTCTTCTGTTAGACCTTTGTTTGGAAGATTTCAGTAGGAGTTTAATCAAATATACAAAATTATATATAAAGTTGTTGAAAATAAAAATTTCAAAACCTAGCCTACGATACTAATAAAATAATTTACTAAAAACAAGGAACAGTGCAGATTGTTTAGTAAATATTACTAAATCAATATGCGGCTAATTAAATACTAATTAAAATAAAATGTTTGAAAATAAAAATAAGGTGACTAGTTATTATCAATACGGACAGTATTTTGTAACAATAGTAAGTATTACTAAAAAATATAGAAATAATGTCGAGCTGATATTTTTGTTGTTGTGAGTGCATAACTTAAAAGTGTTGACCGGCACCTTACAAGGGAGAAAGAGCATTTACCCGCCCTCATAGCATCTTTAGCTCACTTAACATTATTTATAGTGCGTTCTGTTAGTCTTAAGACTATCCAAGGCTAGCTCACATTTGGATACCAGCATGAAATGTCGCGCATAATATCTCTTCCATAACCTTTTGTTTACAAACCACAATTCATATGACCCTCTGGGGGGTAAAGAGAGGGGACAAAAGCTATCGGAAAACTAATTTTTTGAGTTTTGTTACAAAAACGGCACGTTTTATTACAATTTTTTTTTTGTAGATAAATAATATTAGTTGTAAAATTATCTATAATATATGTTAATCATTCATTTGAAATGATGAGCCGTTTGGACATAAATTCAAATTTAATACATTAAAAATATGCAAAAACACTGCACGCCAATTCTTCCCCACCTTTAAGTCACTAACGGGTGTGACATAAATCTTAAGGGTAACACATGTTTTGAGCATACAATTTTAAATATATTACATTAACATTATATTGCTGATAAAAATATTGAAATTACAGTAGGATTAAGTTCGTAAAAAAAAAACACAGTAATTTTACGCAGGTAAATACGGCCATATCTTTCAAAACGTTTGCCAACATTTATCGTATATCTAGACATTGACATAAATTGCTTTTGGCTGCTGTTATTCTGTTTAGTTATACAAATGGCTGTAGGGTACCAATAGCTGTAATGTAAACTTGACAGTATGGTACTAATAGTTATGAGCAAAGTTTAGCAAAACAGAAGATGAAGTCGGGTATAAGTTGAGTCGATATGCTGTTTACTTACCAGCTGCTCAACGCACCTTCTACCCCTTGCGTATAGGCCATAGTGTTAAATGTGCTAATATTTGTTGTGTTCTAAAAGTCATAAAATAAACATAGACGCAGTGTTCTAATAAAATAATGTAGGCTATACAATTTTTACTGTGCTAAGTGTTTTAGTTTGATAAGGTTTGAAATTTGTTGCAACATGTAATGTACTAATAGTTTTTAATATATCAAGTGTTTTCCTGTACTAATATTCCTAGAGATTGTTTGTTCCGCTCTGCAGAAAGTGCATGTTTTGTTAGCTACTGAATAAATCGTGAAGTGTATCCACACAAATATATTGTAATGTAATTAGGCTAATTCAAGAAGTAATAGAAGCTCTTCTATAATAATCTAAACTGACGTCTTGAAATTACTTGAGCTTTAAATGAGTGTATGAATGAGAATGTGAATGGTAATCTACTTATTTGAATTCTCTTCTTTTAAAATATGTTTGTTTACCAATAAATGTAATACTATATGTAGTATTTGACCCTGGTTAAGTGGAAGAGAAGGCTAACGCCTTAACTTCACCAGACGAATAAGGGCCATTATTATTATTATTGTTATTATTATTCTAAAACTATTGAGATGAATAAAGGTGAATCATATCAGCCAGGTAAATTGTTGTCGTTAGTATTGTATATTTAGTGTTTAATATACTGTAATAGGTTAGGTTAGAAAATAAATTGCAGATATTTTCTAAAGTCATTATGTAATATTTGGGATATTTAAAGATATCTATTTAATAATATGTATTTTTGATAACCCCCCCCCCNCCCCCCCCCCAAAAAAAATCACAAGAATGTTTTTTCCATCGCCTTGATACTTGTGCAGAACATAAATCTGATGTTTCAGTGACGTATCGTGAGGATATTCCTGGAGGAAACAGATGTTTATGCGTGACTATACATGCGTAAGAAGGTTCCCCCTGTGGAGTAGGTTACAATTAGTACACTTTGTGGACTCGCGGTGACAGATTTGCAGGAGGGGGAGGGGGAGAGAGTTAGAGGGTTGTTTTACTAAGGGTAGGGGGTCGGGAGACGAGGGGTTGCTACCCACTAACAGCTTATTAAAATGTGTACCAGCTCGCTAATATTATTATCTGGGGGTGCGTGCTGGCCTACCTCACATACCCTCCTCATTTCTAGGAGGGAGTTTTTTTGAAGCTAAAAATCTAATTAGAACTCTTCCCACACTTAGAACTAACATTTAAGTGTAGTTCTACAATATTTATGTTCAATTTTAAGGTGATATGTAAGTACACGTGAGTTAAGGCTCATAATTTTTTTTTTAAGTTTTTAATACAAAAACAATTTCTGGCCAAACTAAATAAAATATTGCTCCAGTGTATAGATTTAGTTTAGCGACATTTGAACAGAAACATTTTAATTGAGAGACAAAAGTTTCTGGTTAAATCCAGGACTAAAGAACTCTAAAGAACCCTAAAGAACTCTATGTGTAAATTTTACTTTTAATACTTCATCCATGGAGGATCAGGCGTTTTAAGAAGTAATTTCAATATTATACGCTTTAAAACTTTATTTCTTTTAAAAAAAACCACCCTTCGTTCTATTTCAAAATCAGACGATGAGCTGGCTGCCTTTACCCAATAGGAAGCTAGCCTTCACAACATCAGGTTTCCAGGAGTTCTCCTATTAGTTAGTTTTAACACTTGGAACAAAGGGTCCAAGAAGCAAGGGATAGGTCATATATTATAAGCAGCTTGTGCGTATAAATCTACACAGAACATAGTAATATAAAACAGAACATTGTAATAATTCAGAGAAAATATCAGTTTGTAACAGCTCTCCGTGTCAGCTCGTAAATGAACAAAAAACTGTATTTTAATATTAAGTTTACTATACTGATGTGTGATTAGTAAAATAAATCGTGTACAGTGTTAAATATCTACTAATTTCAACAATAAACCAATAAATAATCCCACGGTAAGAAATACGCCTAAAATCAGATTGTCATAGCCGTGTAATAACAAGTGCGTAGTAAGGCATGCATGCGTCGGCATCATAATATAAAACGGTATCGCAATAATTGGTGCCCAACCGTGGGGGATTCATGGATCCACATCCACATCATCATAAGATCCAGAATCACTATATGTTGTAACAAATTGATCATACACAATACATTGAAATTAATATCTGGTGGGGATATTCTGTTGTTTACAGGAATTAATTTGACTAGAGTTTAAAAAAATGCAATTGGACACGGGATTTGAAGCTTGGATCATTGTCTTATAACGCCATTGATGTACAGTAAGTACAATATTGTACTTCAGTGGCCTCGTGGTATGACGCGCGCTACTCTCGCAGTGGACCTAAATACCGATGACGGGGAGTCGGGTGTACTTAGGTTTTTACAAAATGGTTTTCCACTCTCCCTCCACGCAAATAAGGATACATTTCCTTTAAATATAATCTTCCTAATACTTAAAACCATTAGTGTATTTGGTACATAAACGTATAACCTGAACGGGTAGTAAGACGCGTTGCTAAAAAATAAAATATCGTACTTCCTTTGAACCCATTGAATACCGGTACAATATATCTCAAACAACGCACAGTTAAAACTTACACAAGAATCAGGAAAAATGCCAACCCGAATCATTCGTGACTGTGATTTTTAGAGTTAATAGGGCTAAGAATCAGATGATCTCTCTCGTCCATAACAGACTTTGCCTTAAAATATTAGTGATGTATGGCCCTTAGGTTAGGATGAACCTGGCTAACTTAGTGGCAGAGCTTTAGTACTCAAAGTTACAGCTACCGAGTTCTATTCCACTGGACATATATAATATTCATTTGAATAAGGATTAGCTATAGCTTCATTAAATCTCATAAACACTGATAAGTAAAATTATTGACATAAAATATATGGCCGGAGAGGGATTAGAAGCCTATAATGTTCACTCACCAATCCACTTCTCTATCATATTACCTATCTGAGAGCTAGGATAAACTATGGCCACATTTATACAGGGTGTTTGGAAACTCATAGCCTAAACTACACATAGAGCTTGTTGGAACCAAAAGTAATACAAAATCCCCATACACATATATCCGGAAAACTACGCTAATAATATTAAATTTTGTTCGTAGTTTCGGCCTACAGCACCGGGAGAGCAAAGCTGTTCAAGCATACATGTACTGTACAACAAGTTGCATAAGAGTTAGGCGCGAGGCACTGCACACCTCGACATTTTGGAGCACGGCAGCAGAACTTACCACAATTAACAGTAAACAACACACCAGTCCATCTATAAATGTGAATAGGTTCTGAGGGTCATCATTAACTGTCCTACATCACAGAAAGTGCTTAACATTATTTCATGTGCAGTGTCGCACGCCTAACTCCTATGCAACCTGTTGTACACGCATGCTTGAACAGCTTTGCTCTCCCGGCGCTGTACGCCGAAAATTTGGACACAATTTAATGGTATCAGCGTAGTTTTCCGGAAGTAAGTGTACAGTGATTTTGGATTACTTTTGGTTCAAACAAGCTATATGTGCAGTTTGGGCCATGCATTTCCGAACACCCTGTATATTTCTAAAGGCCTAAGTTCCAAATCCTCATCTGGTTAAATCGATTCAACTCTATAAGATTTGTTGGTTACAACCAATAAGACAGGATTATTGACAGTAATTAATTTATCCAATAACGTTTCTTTTAAAAGGAGACATATTAGAAATTGTCGTCTTTTCTAAAGAGCAAAATATTATTCTTAAAACACCCTCATATGTAGCCCCCTTCCATTTTTTTTTGGCACCACGTCGTAATACCCATCCTGGATATCCTCATGGGGAGTGATGACTATAAAATATAATTTAAAGGAAATGTAGTCGCATATGCATGGAAGAAAAATTGGTATAACCTTTAGAGAAAAAAAACCCCTCAGTATTCCCGTCTGAGATTCTAGACCACCGGAAGATCATATTAGATGAGCTTTCCATATAGTCCGTTTGTCCACTGATATGCATTTCTTTATAATAATGTTACAAGTTTGTGGGTTGGTGTTTATGTTGGGGGTGTTGTGTGTTGCAGGAGGCTAGGGGTTACTGTAATTATAACCTACTAATAAATAGAGAGCTTCATAGATTCTACAGCAATAATAATGTCCAATTCCCACGTCTGTGACGTGTACTACTCCATATTTGAGACAAAGGCTAGCCCCTAGTCGAGAATAATCCTCTCCTAACTTTGTTCATTTCTGCCTCCCCCTTCTATCAGACGCAAGGAAGGGTTTTGATCAGTGAATGAAAGAAAGAAAGAAAGAGTTAGTTGAGTTGCGAAGGGTGTTGTCAGAGTAAGTTAGCCTCTCCATGATTGCTGCAGTCATCTCCGGACTACTTCATTCTCTGGACCACAGTGCAGGAGCGTTGTAACCCGCAACTTATGGAGGGCTTAGCTTTGATTCAGGGGAAAATTTATTTAAATAAATTATACAGCATTATCGTACATACTTTATCATATAGTATAACATTCTCAAAATTTACACTCATCAATTAAATACCAATAAATAATTTTATCTGAGAAAAACGAACAACATACATTCTTATTTATCATGTCAAACACTCGACAATTATCTGTTTTAAACATAGTCGTTATAAACACTTTGTAAATTTTTTTTTGTTTACAAATATAATTCATCAGTAAAATACTATTTATTTGTGGTCTAAAATCAAAATTAATAAAAACAGTCTAATAATGTTTGAACAAAATCATTCATACCGTTTCAGCTGTAGCCTCGTGGACAGTTAAGTGTACATACAATTATTAGTACCTTACAGCCATAGTTAGAATAGTCAACTATCGTAGATTATTGTAGTCAGGTCATGCGGCTAGAATGGGAGAACCTAGAAATGTGTTCAGCGTACTGACTGGTAAACCCAATGGGAAAAGACCATTGGGAAGACCTAGAGGCAGATGGAAGGATAACAATATAATGTACAGTACCTAAAAAGATACGGCGTAATGAGGTGGACTGGATATAATTAGTTCAGGGCAGGGATTGGGTTTAATGAAGGGGGCTGGATAGAACTAGCTCAAGATAGGAATAGGTTGTAATAAAGTTGACTGGATATAACTAGCTCAAGATAGGGATATGTGGGTACTTTTGTAAGTGCTTCAATAAACTCTTGAGTTTCTAATACCCTGGCGTAAGTAAGTAGTCTAAGTATTTAAATAACTATCTTTCTCAATATTATAATGTAAGAATGATGGAATATTAAAAACACATGTGTGTGGTCTCCGAGGTCATTTTCTAAACCAAATGTTTGTATGTAACCCTCCACATAAACTAAACCTGTTTAACTGCTCTATGCGAACCCAAGAGATACGTTTACATTTCCGGCAATGCCTGGGATGTTTACTATTTCCTCTCGATACCTACATAGATGGCTTCAAAAGGCTAATAGGGCAGGCGTACAGGTTAACATCATTTGAACCACGTTTTACAACCCATCCGGGAAATACGCATATTTACATCAATTGGGTAGGGGTAAATAGCCTATAATATAAATTGGGAATGTGCCAGCATTTGCGTGGTTAGAGAGTGTGAAACCATTTATGAAAACACACCTTCAATACGCGTTGCAGGTAAATAAAACTCATAAATCTCTATAGTCTATAAATCCGATCAGATGAGGGTAACGTCTTAGCCCGCACATCCACCAATCTGGGTTTCAGGTTTACTGAGATTTTGGAAGTATACATGATATCCACACGAGTGGTCACACAGATTAGGGTGACTATAGTGATAATGACTGGCCTGGCGGTAATGGAGAGGTCCAGGTTCGAGTCTAGCCTAATAGGATGCATTATAAGGGTTGTACCATACGTGATATATCACTGTGATTTTTCCCAAACTCTCTCTAAGCTATAACAAGTCCACTTCCTCTCAACCCATGTCATCAATGCAACCTCTTAGATGATGCCGTTAGTAACCTTGATATTAGCAGTAAAGATTAAAACAATAAACAGCAAACCTTTATAGTTATATTAACTTTAATACTCGGAAAACGAATAGGCATCAGGTAAGACATTTTGTTGTACAGATTTTGATTGATATTATCAATTTTAAATTAGTATGATTACTCAATATCACCTCAAAAATTCGTCAGTCCATTTCCTTGAACAATATTTGTTGTAATGATCTTGCAAATAATTTGACAAGATTGTGTTTAGATAAAGCACTCCCGTCTGAGCTCATACAAATATTATACTTGTGTCACTTTACTTCTCAGAAGATATAACCCTTCAAATAACACGGGAATGGAGGGAATGGGGGGAAGTTCAGGGGAAAAAAACTTTCACAATCAATTCTTGATGACAATTGGAATGAAAAGCTTTCATTGCTAAGTAAACGGTTACAATAATAGAATGAATTTATCATATGAGATGCGAAAATTATTTTGACCTTTTGATTTTTAATTTAAACTCATAACTAAGATATGTGGATCGCAAATATTATGATCAATTCATTTTCTTATGTAAATATATATATAATGTAATTACAAAATAAATTAATTCATAATGTAATTATAGCATAGTATATGGTTATAAGTTTAAAGTATATGAGCCATGAATAAAATAAATATATATGTTTGTTTATATCTGCCTCATTCTATGTTATGTAGTTAAGCTTCTTTTTAATAAATGGATTCGTTATAAGTCCTTATTAACAGGCCAGGCCAATCTCTCCCATAGCCTCTAATTAAAAAATACTATTTATGGCTCAGTCAAATGTAAGAGAATTTAAGGAAATTGTTTTATGTGAATACATGTAACTTCATGAAAAAAATCAATACCAAAAATTTGTATGCATTATAGTTAGATACGTTCTATATTGGCTTCCTAAATATAGGCTCCTGTTAACAATATGTTTTAAAATATGTTTTAAAACTATTTAAAGAGGTTTCTTTTCCTACTTTGATTTTAAGATAAACCTATATTCAAACAAGAGCTAATTTGTAAACGGTATACATAATATTTGTGCTGGTGAAAGTGGGCTAGTAATATTTTTTGTCTGGTTCAAGTGCCAAGAGAAATAGTGTATAGCTTTAGGCTCAAGGGAAGCACAAATTGTTTGAGTTTACAATTCAAAAGAAATTCTAAAATGTAGTTATTAATTTCCCATTTTTAATGAAAGTGACAAGCAGGTTGTATAACTTCAAGGTGCGAGTGATATACAGGTTGTATAGCTTCAAGGTGCGAGTGATAGCCAGGTTGTATAGCTTCAAGGTGCGAGTGATAGGTCAGGTTGTATAGCTTCAAGGTGCGAGTGATAAGAAGGTTGTATAGCTTCAAGGTGCGAGTGATAGACAGGTTGTATAGCTTCAAGGTGCGAGTGATAAGTTGGTTGTATAACTTCAAGGTGCAAGTGATAGGTTGGTTGTATAACTTCAAGGTGCGAGTGATAGACAGTTTGTATAGCTTCAAGGTGCGAGTGATAGGCAGGTTGTATAGCTTGAAGGTGCGAGTGATAGGTTGGTTGTATAACTTCAAGGTGCGAGTGATAGGCAGGTTGTATAGCTTCAAGGTGCGAGTGATAGACAGGTTGTATAGCTTCAAGGTGTGAGTGATAGGCAGGTTGTATAACTTCAAGGTGGGAGTGATAGGCAGGTTGTATAGCTTCAAGGTGCGAGTGATAGGCAGGTTGTATAGCTTCAAGGTGCGAGTGATAGGCAGGTTGTATAGCTTCAAGGTGCGAGTGATAGGCACGTTGTGTAGCTTCAAGGTGCGAGTGATAGGCAGGTTGTATAGCTTCAAGGTGCGAGTGATAGGTTGGTTGTATAGCTTCAAGGTGCGAGTGATAGGCAGGTTGTATAGCTTCAAGGTTCGAGTGATAGGCAGGTTGTATAGCTTCAAGGTGTGAGTGATAGGCAGGTTGTATAACTTCAAGGTGCGAGTGATAGGCAGGCTGTATAACTTCAAGGTGCGAGTGATAGGTTGGCTGTATAACTTCACTATTGATTTATTTATAGATTAAATAGATTTACCTTGCTATTTATTGTCAGTTTGTATGTTATTTCATTGCTATCGGTGGACAAGTTGACAAAGTTAATGTAACTTTCAGTGACAAATTACATGCCTCTTTGATTCAATATACGGTCATTTTATAAATGTTTGTTTTTTCATTAAGTTGGACACGCTAGTAAAGGTATGTATTTATTGATTTTTTTATCCCAATATTTTTTTCAACATAATTAAATTATGGTTTCAATATATACATTTCATTTAATTTTCTACACATTACAACATCGATAGTTCTAAAATTATTGTCATGAGCATTGTGGCATTCGGCCAGAAACTTTGTAAATGATCAATTTACATAATAAACATAACATGTTTAAAAAATGATCAATATCACTATGTGTGGAAAATTAAACTAAAAATATAAATTTTCAGAAGCAGATTTTGATTTATTTCGACAAAAAACATTTTTATAATAAACTCTTAAAAATATTGACGTCACTTTACGGATCCTTCTATCCCACCTTAACATCTTACTTTCATGATTAGCTTAATAATGTGAAATAGATTAAGTAGTGGAGATATCGGTTAGTTATTCATTAATTTATTATTATCGTTTATTATTTACCATTTAAAATTTATTTCTCTTTCCACTTGTGATTTGTATATTATAATTTGTTTTTTAATTAAATATTATTAAAAATGTATTAATATTTTCACTAGTAGTTTAAATAAAATAATTTATTTCTTTAATTTAAATGGTATCTAAAATGTATTATATTTGATTTATTTCTTATTTGCACATTATTTAAAGTGTGTTATTCTTAGCGGTTATCATTTATATCATATAATTTATTTTTTATTTGCAAATTATTTGATATTTATTACTCTTAACATCGGCAGTTTAAATAATACAATTAATTTGATTTTGATATTATTTTAAATTTACTATTCCTTCCAATGGTTGTTTTATGGTGTAATTTTGTTTATTTAAAAGTCAACTATAAGATTTATAAACCTAAATAAAATCCAACCTTCTTCCTTTTTTTTGATCGTGGTGTGTTTCTCGGAGTGAGGGCTGTCAGTGGCAACATTGTGGCAGGCGACTGTCAATTATCAGATGTCACATCTTAAAGTGGATTACGAGCGAATGTTGGAACGTGGGTAAGGGTACTCGTCACACTGACATGTGTGTGTGTGTGTGTGTGTGTGTGTGAGGGTGAGGGAGGTGGAACTAGGGTGGGGGGAGGGAGGCTGCATAAAGGACAAATTTCGTTTCCAGATGACAACCAAAAAGAAAATGAGGGGGGGAGACAATTCCGAAACTAAAACAAGCAGTCTAGGGCTTCTTAATAGTTGTGTGTGTGTGTGTGTGTGTGTGTGGATATACGTATGTGCAAGGAAGGAATAGGGGAGAGTAAATTCGTTAACCACACACTAGGGAGTGCATGCACGTATGTGCTCAACAATTTACAGAGTTGTTCTTCCTTTCTGGATTTTATTTTCCTGCATCTATGTGAAGCTAGAAATTGCGCGATCATTTTGATGCAGAAAAAAATATCTCTACAGGAATTCACCGGGAAATATCTTTACTTTTCTTTATCTTTTTATGTATCAAAACATTGAATTTACCATAGTTGTAATTTAAACACTAAAACACCTTCCTCTTATCTAAGCTGTACACCTAATCAATAATTTTATAATGTAGATTACTATGTAATAGACGAGTTACTGCTTGTATTTTCATCATACCTTTTGAAAACCACGAGTAAAGGCTGGTTCACACAGAACACTAAGCTATGCTAAGCTTTAACCTCCTTAATTCTCTATTGTTTCTTTATGGTCTGCTCCAGTAAAGTTATGTTATGTTATTTATTCAAAATGACTTGTTTGAGCTCAGGTGATAGTACTGAGGAGGAGAATCTGATGTTATTAACAGATGTTTTGATAGAGTAAGAAAATGTGGCGGTGGAGGTTTGACTTGTTCAATTAACAGTTCCATTGTAATATGAAACCCAAATAGAAAATAACTTAGATACACGTGAAACAAACTGAAAACAAAATTTCAACACGTGTTTGGTTATTTTCAACAATACAACACTGCGTCTGTTCAACACGGAGCCTAAGATGAGTCATGTTATCGTAGGTCAATTTAGTTGAAATAATCTCAACACTTTGAGACGGGTTTAGTTGAAATTAGTTAATTTACAAAAGATTATGTAATTTTGGTCGCCCCATATTAGTGGACACGTGGAATAAATGTAAGGATTATCTAGCATAGGATGCTGGTTTTGGGTTCAAATCTCGACCGGATGTATTGAAGATGGGTTTTCATACATGTTTTTTTAGCTCTTTCTCCACGCAAACGCTAGTGCACTTCATCTATAGCCTACCTTCATAACACCTACCCCCCAAGCGTAATTGAAATGTGTATGTATTGCCAATAACGAGGATATTAGGGTTCGAATCCTGGAAGGGTATTGACAATGGTTTTTCCTATATAGTTTACCCATATCCTTCTAAGTAAATACGGGTACATTTCCTCTAAAATACCACCTTACTCGTCACTATTCTGTTAGTGTAATAATGTACCATTATAATCCGTAGGGGTAGTAAAATGCAAGGAGAAAAGTATATGACTACTCGTGTCTGCCTTAACATTTATTCTCCTCCAGCCCACTTCGGTGGTCGAATGGTCTGAGTCGTCACGCTCGCAATAGTCTGGACTGCCATTAATGGGAAGAGATTGAGATAAGAATCTGTAGCAAGATTTACTGAAATATTGTTTTGTCCTTAAATTGTTTTACAAGTTCGCTCCACGCAAATGTGGGTGAACTTGCTCTAAATTCAACCTTACTAATCACTAACTCATTAGTATAGTTCGTACATATGCGTGTATTATTATTATCACCACGTCTTACTACCCGTTCGGGTTTTACACACTTACGCTAATGTGTAATGGTAGGGTGATAGTAAGATGAAATAGAGGACCTACAGTTTAACGTGGGATCCGAACCACGGTGGAGGCCTGGCATTCCACACATTCACAAGCTGTGATTAATACACGTCTTGTCAGAGGTGAAGGAAGGGTTTGGCAATCAGATAAATCTGTACCGGGACCGAGGATTGAACTCTGAACTCTCAGCACAGAAGTCTGACACCTTACCCCGAGACCACCAGTTCACCTCATATGCGTGTAACCCTAACTGGTAGCGAGGACGGGGTGTTAAAATAAATACAAAATATTATTTTAAAATGATAGAAATAATATTATAAAGTTAAAATAATGTTTTAATTTACTTTATTTGTGTAATTTACGAGCCATTATATTAAATATCAAGTAAATAGAGAGAGTTCTCTGATATCTTGGTACATTAGAGTGAGAGAGAGAGATGTAATTCCGAGCCAGAGATTCTCGCGAGATGACAAAGTGTCGCGACGCTTCCTCCTCCCCGTGTAAAAATTAATACTTTCAAGATTCACGACTTCCGTCAACGTTCTTATTTATATTCTAAGAACTCGCACACAAGTACTCCCAAGACGGGAAAGAAAGCGAGCGTGAAATATAGACATTAATATTTGTACTCTTGTTAATTCATTTTTATTATCTCTGTAAGGGAAGATAGCATTGCATCACCCCTTCCCTCCGGGGGGCCATTATAAATATTCTTAAAGGAGTCAAAGGGGGGAATAGGGTGCAAGATAAACCATCCCTCCCGGTTGCACAAACACCCGAGAGTTGCATCGAGTTTAAAAGAGTTGGCGGATAGTCTTTAGATGGTCTCAAGAAAACTATGAATTAATATGAATAAAACATATCAGCGCCATGTTTTTGTGGTGGTCCCACCAATCACAACTACAAGTATGCTACTTTCTCATATAGAGAAAGTATTGATATCGTGAACATGCAACAGCAGCCGAGGTGGTTTAAGGGACAGATTAGGTAGCCGAGAAGTTTCCAATCAGTTGTTGCACCTAGGCTGAATATTGATAAAAACCTTTAGTGATACAATAATTTGGTGTTTTATCGGAAGAAATACAAAGCTATTTTACATGACCCTATACATACTTGACAAACAAAGTTTAGAAATTGAAATTTTACACATTGAATAGTCTAAAAATCCACATATTTTGGTTTATCATTAATAACAAAATAACCGGGAAAATAAAAGTTAGCTAAAATGTAACTTTGTGATTCGAATAATGTAGTTTCCTCCTCTCCTGTTTGTTCCCCTACTGGCAGGAACGCTATAAATCCATTAGGATTCTGGCGTTTATGAATTTATGCACGAATATTCTATCGTCCTAATGATACGATGCTCTTTTTTCTAAACAAACTAGAGAGTAGTTTAATGATAACAGATTTTTGAAAATTAGCAATATTTTCTAAAAATTGCTACATAAATTTTTGTTTAAAATTTATATCCAAAGAATGTTTCATATGTTTGTAAGACTTGTTTCTGTTCTGAAGTCTTTTCTTGACGTACTACGGCACTATCTTATGAGATACATTATAGAGGAACCGCGTAAGAAAAGCTTGTACTTTTTCAGAGTAAACCAAGGGTAGAACCCCATTAACAGGGTCTTGTATCAGTGGTTGCGTGGTTTAATGCGTCGATATTGCGATGACGAGGAGACAGGAGTTCATAACCTGGTCGAGTGTACTGAGCTTCTTTTATTTATTAAATCCTTCCCCACGAAAATTAGGATACATTTTCTCTCGTATCTAACTATCGTATCCTTGCCCAATTATTGTGGATATTCAAAGAGATATAACGGGTAGTAAGACACAGTGGTAAGTAAAAAATAAAATAACTTCACGAGGAAGTTCAAAAAACTTAGGAGAATGTTAGAATATAATCCTCACCTGTCGGTTCAGGTACTGGACGAAACGTGAATTAATGTTGAATTAAAAAAAATTAGCCCGATTCATTGAAAACATGCGTTGTAGATTTTTCTCGGAAGCCAATTAGATCTATTTACTCTGATTATAGTATTCATGTTATTACCGAGGCTAGCTCTGATCCGAAACATTTCTTGGTTCGTTTAAATGTGAACGGTTGAAAAGAGTTGTAGTTTGTCGGAATCGAGCGCGTGACCTCGCCAAAATCCGACGTGAAGGATGTCCAGAAAGAGTGCCTCTAGTTAGGAGGAACGTGAGGAGGTACCTAACTTGAGGGACGTGCGTGAAACAAGGTAAGGAAGGATTTGGGGGGGGGG
>CABFWB010001179.1:88956-102583 GCA_902151455.1 Timema bartmani | reverse complement strand
TGGGGCTTGTGGGGCTTGTAGGGCTTGTGGGGCTTGTAGGGCTTGTAGGGCTTGTAGGGATTGTAGGGCTTGTAGGGCCTGTAGGGCCTGTAGGGCTTGTGGGGCTTGTAGGGCTGCCTCAACAAGACCCTAAAGCTGTTGGACGATAAGTTATACAAATATAATACATCTTAAATTACATTTAATTTAGATAAATTACAGTAAAGGAAATAAAAAGTAGTTTTAAATTTAGGTTATTAGCTTTAGTAAATTTATTATTATTATTATTATTACTATCATCATCATCGCCGCGTCATACTACCCGTTCGTATTATACGCACTTACGCTAATGTGTAATGGTAGGGTGATTGCGAGATGAAATGGAGGACCTTACAGTTTAACGTGGGATCCGAACCACGGTGGAGGCCTGGCATTCCACACATTCACAGGTTGTGATTAATACACGTCTTGTAAGAGGTGAAGGAAGGGTTTGGCAATCAGATATAATAAATTAATTACTTTATTAAAGTGATTATTTAACTTTTCTCGAACCTAGCCCTAGAATGGTAGCGTTGGAGGGTCTACCAGATTCCCACTATTATACTGTGAATATTTTTTTCCCGGTATGTTGGCCACACTGCTCTCACGCTCAGTACCTTCCTTCAAGTCTGTCTCTATTTGTGCTTCGTATAACCAAGATGTTTGACACGTTCATTGTCCGTTGATAATAGTTTGAAGAAACTGGGCTGCTGCCATATCCCCACGTTATTATTTGTAAAACAGTTTTATATCAAACTGTTCCTTCAGGTAATTCACAAATTCACAATAAGTACTGTATCATACATGCTCAAACACGCCATATGTGCAGTTTGGGCTATGAATTTCCGAACACCCTGTATATGTATGTGTGTATAGTATTTAAACCACTAAGAAATTAAATAAATAGTTCCACCTCCACCAATCTGAATCAAGATAGAAATATAAAGTTGAAAGGTATTAGTTTTAAATTTCAAGTCATGATGTGAAGGGGAAAAATAAAGTTTTGCTTGAAATAATCAAATACAAGAAGCTCAAAGCTCTATGGAAAGTTGACAGCCTGTGACGAGTAAATCTTTAATTGCAGGGTGTCTCACGTGAAAGTAGCCCACATCCGTGAGATAGACATGCAAAGGAGCATGGAAAATAAAGTCTTCTAAAGTTTCCACGTGCGTGATGCTGTTTACTGCGCATCCTGCCTGCGCCGGTACGAATGACGAATATCATCTTCCAGTCCGTGCCTCCATAAGCGTACGTTTGGAGCTGGGCTACTTTTACGTGGGACACCCTGTGTAAAGTAAAGCTAGGCTTCAGTATATAGAAATTTTAATATGCAGTAAAAAGCTTAGAATATATTTTACCACGATAATCTGCGGCCAAAGTGGCGATGTTCCAATATTGTGAATACGTATTTGCTATCTATAAGAAAGTATGTTATTAATTATATATGTATATACTTGCTTTGCTCGTTGGGGGCTTCAACCCCAAACCCCCAGTGAGTTTTATTTGCAAGTGGATGTAAACAAATGTAATTCCAGCGTTGTTTTGAAATGAAAAAATGTGCAAAATTTATCTAAAATAAAAAAAATCTAGCTCTATCTAAGGTATAACCGATGGAGATACGACAAAAAGTAAAAGGACCAAACTTGTGGATCTCGCCAAATCCGTAGCGCTGGTGCAATCCGTATTTTGTTAGGTCTTACCGTTTAGCCAAAAGAGACCTCCAAAGAAAGGTCCGTACCGACTTTAAAGTTGCTCCGCCATTTTGAATTTTTAACTTTTTGGAATTTTCCCGTCGGTAGGTTAGACGCTATAAGTTGGCCAAATTTAAAGTTTCTAGCTCATCTGGAAGTGGGTAAACATTAATGTCAGTGAGTGAGTGAGTGAGTGATTGAGTGATTGAGTGATTGAGTGATTGAGTGAGTTAGCCATGTGGCTTTATAGTAGTATAGGCATGTATGTATATAGGTAAAGAGAGAGAGGGGAATAGAGAGGGATAAGACAAGTCTCCAGGATTAAGTTGATCATCCGATGTGAAGATTCAAAGGGAAGTATCCTACAATTTTTTCAACGGATGCCCTTGGAAAACGGTAGTAAATCTGAAGAGCAGAGAAGCAAGGACGCTAAAGGAGAGAAGGAGAGAGAAAGGTGAGGCTGTGAACGAGCAGAAGATGAGTCCTACGCACTCCCCGGTGGCAGATAGAAGACTTGACATCACCATTTTACAGCAGGCTTCAATGGGCTGCCGGGGAGATCTCCCCTGATTGCAACAAGGGTACAAGTGCACACCGTGCTGCCCCTTATGACTCGTCAGGATACCGCTCCGCACAGCAGGAGCTGGGGAGATATAACATCCATATTTTATTTTGTGATTTTAATGGAGGTAAACAAACGTTTGGACGATTAATCGCACAGAACCATGGAAGCATAGAAGATGGACATTATATTTAAGTTACGGATATATACATATCAAGTATCATATACATGAATGGAAAAAATTAAACCTGGGCACGGGTCCCTGGTTTGATTCCCATGTTCAGGTGTCATTTTTAAATTTAGAAAAAGACATTAGTTAAGTTTAGAAAAATGATTACACTTGTACAGCTTTGCAGAATCAATAATATTCTATTGATAGTCAAATTTGAATGTTAAAGGATTTTACCTCGCAAATGTAGTTTTAAGATCCAACCCGTAGGCCCAACCCTTGTACCAGTGCTGTGTTTCTATAACTTCAAGAACGCATCCTATTTCCATATACATTGTATAACATTTCAGGAGAGAAATATCAGTGTAGCCAACATATTAATCACAATATATCCCTTGGATGTGAAACTGGCTCATTTCACTCGAGTCTAGGTAGGAATCGTCATTTATTTAGTATAGCACCATGGGTGACCTGGTGGTCTAGGGATAAGGTGTCAGACTTATGTGCTAGGGGTCCGGGGTTCATTCCTAGGTCCCGGAACAGATTTATCTGACTGCCAAAGCCTTCCTTCACCTCTGACAATACGTGTATTAATAACAACTTGTGAATGTGTGGAGTGCCAGGCCTCCACCGTGGTTCGGATCCCACGTTAAACTGTAGGTCCTCCATTTCATCTCACAATCACCCTACGATTACACTTTAGCGTAAGTGCGTATAACCCGAACGGTTAGTAAGACGCGGTGATTATAATAATAATAATAGTATAGCACCACACTTGAGGAGTACTAAGACTGACTATTAAACTGTCCCGATGCTTAGATTCACTGTGGGTAAAGGTCCGAACAGTTTTTCCATTCAGACTAGGAACGTTATTGAATTTATATGTATCTCTCTAATACCCACCCAAAATGACCCAATCCGGGAAACACGTCTTACTACCCATCCGGGCTATCGGCAGAGTTACACTAATAGGGTGGTGATGAGAAAGGTAGAATTTAGAGGAAATGTACACGCATTCAAGTGGAGGGAAAGTGAGTAACTGTTTTATGATAAACACTTCAATACACCTGGCCAGTATTGAAACCCGGACCCTCCCTGACACCGGTACACGATCCCTTGTTAATGTTCCGCGATATGTGGAGGTTCGTGTTAGAGCAGTGTTCTACTCTGTGGCTCCAACATATCCCGCCCTAAGATATCAGGGCACGTGTGAGGGGTGAGGGAGGAATCAACCACAAAACACCCCCGTGAATATACAATCGAAACGGAAAGCCATATTTCACAACATTCAGATCTGTCTAGTTTTACTGTTGGGCTTGTGATCTATATCCAGGGGCCACCCTCGCCTCACCCTAAACACAACGGACGTTGACGTTGAGTGAATCTAAGACAGCTGGGATTGAACCCGGTCCACTCGGTACTTGGGTAGGATTGGATAAACTTTTACTACTCTCAAAAACATTTCTGGAAGATCATAAATAGCCCTTTGAAAGATTACTTGGGCCATTAAATTATTAATAAAAAATTCTTAATTATTTTCTTACCACGTCCAGCAACCTACAGTAGCCCCGTGGCTTCTTTGGTGCTGACTGACAGTTCACAGCTGACTGCTGACAGTCAAATTTAGGTATTTACCTAAATTTCGACTGTCAGAAGTGACAGCTGCTAAACACATGTTTTTTTGCAGATCATATGGTTCGGCGTAGGGATACATAGTTTGGTCTGGTAACTTTTCAAAGCCGTCAGCTG
This sequence comes from Timema bartmani, assembly GCA_902151455.1. Classification (NCBI taxonomy): domain Eukaryota; kingdom Metazoa; phylum Arthropoda; class Insecta; order Phasmatodea; family Timematidae; genus Timema; species Timema bartmani. The sequence continues at coordinate 98,394 of CABFWB010001179.1, read as the reverse complement.
TCAGTCAGCACCAAAGAAGCCATGGGGCTACTGTACTTGGTAAATGTATTTCCATTTGATTGGAGGGAGAGTGGGAAACCGTTTATTAAAAAGTTTCTGTACTCATTGGTGCCAGCGATTATTAAATACTTCTCTATTATGAATATTAATACAAAGCAGTGGATAGAAAACACGAGGTATTTGTTTAAAAAAAAAAAGAAGTTTAAATTTTATCTTACTTGAGCGTAAATGATTTATAAACTAGCTTTATATGCTCATTAGTAAATATGATATTATTTCTTCAGTAACAGTAGTGCAGTAATGTATCTAACACGAAACCTACCAATATAAAACTAGTAGGTTATTAGAGTTTGAAATCAGGACCTTTGCAACATTTATTATGTAAAACACTCTTCAGATATTAAATTTGTTTAAAATATTTAGAGCCATTTTTACAAAAAAATTATAATCCAATTTTCAAACTTTCTTAAATAATATATTTCTCCTAATTTTAGGGCTAGAGTCAAGATACCAACATGACGTAGAGGTATGATTATATTCTATTTAAATATCTAGTTTGAACGAAATTGATCAAACCATTTAGGTTGTAGACCCAGGTAAATACAAACAAAGACCCTGCCTAGAGACAAAATTATACAACTCATCATTTTGAGCTCGAGGGGGCATGAAATGTCAAGACCAATCGTAATCTGGAGGTTGGGAATTGTCACGATTACAATACTTTCTCTAAACGAAAAGTAAAAACAAACTATTGATATCAGTGCACATTTAAAGTATTATTTAGGCAAATTGACTACTTTATAAACCCACTACAGTGGCAGAATGGTCTAAGGCGCCACTCTGGCAATATACTAGTTGGCCAGCTACGAGTATATCGGGGTTTGAATTCTGGTTGGATGTAATGAGGGTGATTTTTCCAAAATGGTTTTACACTCTCCCTCAACGCAACATGCAAATACGGGTACACTTCCTCTAAATTAAACATTCCTGATACCTTACACATACTCGTAATTAGTACATACGTGTATGTGTTTATCCCGAACAGGGTTAATACGTGATGTTAAAAAGAACTGTGACTATTTTCTAAATTATCCCCAGTAAGTAAAGTCTGATTTTCATAGGAATCCAGTTATTTGAAAACTGGAAAATTATACTGTCACATACGAGAAATAAATTACAATTTTTTTACATTCTTATTAGTTTTAATTGATAGTGTAGAGATAAATTATCCCGTAATCCTTAAGGAAGTATTATTGGAAGATATTGATAACTTTATATTTATTAAACCAAATAAAATATTTATAGAACGTTAAATCTTAGTTTCTTTCACTCAATGTTGGTGTTCGAATGTGGGCTTGCTATCAAAATCCGGGCTTACATTGTCAGTCCCCGCCAGAGTGATAACCCTCACGGGCTGATGAGCTTTGTCCGAGGAACCTTCACTCGGCTGATGGAAAGCTCGAGTCCTTGGGAAAGTAAAAGACAAAGTTAACTGTAAGTTATGAAAAGGGAATCGTGTAGAAGCTCTTCTATATGTAAATATCACATTATGAAGCGCGGGTCGGCCTCCCGACGGTGATTTGTCATCGCAAATCGTCCGGATGCCGCATCTGGTATTCCTGTCCTCCTCTCTGGAATAAAAAAAAGTGAGCCCTCTTGTAACAGCCACACAATCTAAACGGCCATTACGAAGGAACTCCACAAATCCGACTTTTTACAAGACTACAAATAGTCCGGTGGTATTATCCTGCTCCACTACCTCCTTGGAATCCTGGAACCCTTGTCAGGCTCTAGCTCCAGGTGTTTGTTTCATTGTGTCAGGCGTGTCAAAACCATTCCATCGAGAGTCTCCACATTAAAAATTAAAAATACTGAGAAGCCACATACAAAAAAATAATAATTAATTTGTCACCATTTAAATAAAATAATTAAAAATTACAATTATTTTTAATACAAAGAAGAAAAATTAAGGTTATATAAAATGAGGTGCTTATAGGAGAATGTTGAAAGTATTATGAAGCAAATGAAGAAAGAAAAATCTTAGAAATTAAATTAAAAATATTAGGAAATATAATATTGAGACATGATCCGACACCTTAGACCAGTCGGTAGCATGTCTGCCTACTGAGATAAGTATACCGGGTTCGATTCCTGGCATGGCCGAAAAATTAATCATAGATAAAAAAAACGTGGGTTTATCCTTTCACATTGATAAGTAATTGATGGCTGGTTGTTGTGCCTGTCCTAGTATTAAGTTATATTATAAGGCCTATGAAGTTACGCTGGGCCTAGCAAGCCAGTAGTATAAAATATATGGCCTGAATAAAAAATTGACTAAGGATGGAACGTAAATTGAGACATGGTAGTTGGACAAAGATAATACTATATTAGGAGATGTGGGACAGAGATAAGAAAGAGACCAACACTGGAGTACATTAGAGAAAGATGTTGGAAGAAGACAGTACAAAGATGTAAAATAATTTGGTCTAGGATAAGCAAAAGTGGAGAGCCGTAGCAAACAAATCGAAATATTGATGACCTAATGGTGATGATAGAATTTTAAGTCATACGATACTCTGTTTTTAAAAAAAATCAGAAGTATGGAACCTTTTATTTGCAGCAATGGTATTCAGTGTTAGATTTAAAACTCAGTGTTGAAAGGACTTTCCTAATGAACGACAAATGCGTGCCTGTAAGATTTGATGTCTCAGATGTTTGTTCGCGTTTCATCAGAGGAAGACACTGTTCACAAATTTATCTGCAGCTGAACATTGAACATATTTGGTGCAGGAATTTAATACACTTTTGGAATATATGTATCTTTGATGAGTACAGAGTAGAAGCATGGTATACTAAAATTATCTACTAGATTTCCCCAAATATTTCTCAATTGACAAATGTCATGATATCAAATGGTGAATTTCCACAATGTATAGTAAGATTAATCGGGCCGCATTGTTCATTGGTTCAAAAAGACAATTGTCGGTCGCACAGAATTATGGTCCGGGCCACAAGTTAGAGTCAAACACAATCACATTATAATGACTTGAATGAAAGGGCAACAACTATAAATAAAGTAAGTTCGCAATAGGCTGGCATTTAAAAATAAATGAAATAATATACATTGTTACAGAAACATGAAGAAATAAAGAAAATCTCTGTCCACCAAAGAACATAACAATCAATTTTGTATTTCAAATTGCTTCACTACTTATAGCTCAGAAACTATTGGTTTGATTGAAATATATTTCGAATTGAAGATGGTGACCTGGTGGTCTAGGGGTAAGGTGTCAGACTTCTGTGTTGGGAGTCCAGAGTTCAATCCTCGGTCCCGGCACAGATTTATCTGATTGACAAACCCTTCCTTCACCTATGACAAGACGTGCATTAATCACAACTTGTGTGGAATGCCAGGCCTCCACCGTGGTTCGGATCCCACGTTAAACTGTAGGTCCTCCATTTCATGTCACAATCACTCTACCATTACACATTAGCATAAGTGCGTATAACCCGAACGGGTAGTAAGACGTGGTGCTAATAATAATAATAATAATAATAATATTAATAATAATAATAATAATAATAGTAAAAGATTTTTATAGATAATAGTACTACATCTTTACACAGATAAGTTATTTGTTATCTCAAATAGTTACTGAGATTTGGTAAAAATTGGAAATTAATGCTTATGTAAAATACCCTCAAGTCATATTCATGGGAAAATGAAAATTTCCATTTTGTTTGTTATGTTAAACAGTGTCTAGATACAAAATTTAATCAAAATCGTTATAGTGGCTTTTTTAAGTAATCTATTTTTATTATCTTTTTGATCTTCACTAAACTACCCTTAGTTCCAAAAACTCGAAGAAAATTATGAAAAACATAGATGCAAAGTTTTACCCTAATCGATAAAATGATTTCGGCTCTAGTCCGAGATACAGGTAGACGGCATTGCGAAAACTACTTTTTTTGTTTTGTTTCAATGGGTCATGAAACGTCGAGATTCATCTAAATCTCAAGTTCTATTTTTTTAACGATCAAAATACTTTTCTGTTCAGAGGTTCAAGTGAAAGCAAAACGTATTTAACTCAAGTGACAGTAAAACGCGTTTAATTCCTTTTCTAGACTCAACAACATCAAGATTAATGGATATGGTCAGTTACTCTCCACCTGCAGTCATTATGACTCAATCACTCAATCACACATAATGGATGGAATCAGTAACCCTAGACTTGCAATTAATTCTGATTACTACTCAATCACAAACATGTTTATCCGCGTGAAATAATTACCTGTTATTCCATTATAAAGTGGTAAAACTTTTTGTACAGGCCCAGTTTATATCTTTGATTGTATTTAATGAAAAGTGTCTTATAGCAGAATCGTGTCTTGACTCAAGACAAATATATTCAACCTCCATGGGAAGGAATACGGAGTATGGGACCGAAATACCAAGCTCAACCTACTGACGTGATAAACATTAGTGGACTCGTTAGAGTGACAAATACTTTCTTTGATAGAGGGAAGATAGGTATAAAAATACTATCTTAAAATCACGTTAGTATTTTATTACAATACAGTATTGTAACAAACATACTATAGTGATATAGTTGTACAGTATGGTATTTAAATGCTTATTTTCAAGCATTTAATATTACAAATTATCTCTTTTCTTAAGTTTTGACTTGCTGGGTGAAATATTTACACAACAAACAATATTTCAAAGTGTCTACATTTATATTTTTAAAAATCTAGACCCAGTTTAGAAACCAACTTAGTCTTTCCTACGACCTACAGCCATGACCAGAACGCAAAGCCTGGTTCTTTATAGGGGTGGACTAAATTCGCTCCATTCTGCGAGCAGAACACTATCACTAGGCAATAGTCGTGGGTTTAACTTTATATTACGGGATGGGTGTTGAGGGGGCTAGATAGATATTAGGGGGCTTGCAAGACCTCCTCCACACGATTTATATCAGAAATTACCCTGATATATATGGTTCAGGATTAGCGAATTCGATAAACTTCCTTACTTTGTTACTGATTTAGGTAGTTCACTTGTACCAGGTGTAGGTTATCTCAATGAAGGTATGATAATATTGATTACACCTTCAATTACTACCGACCATTATTACCATCGATCATCTCCACAATCAAAAACTAGCATTCAATACATTTACAAAGAGCTCCTGGGTGCAGTAAGTAGAATACCGGGATTTTCGTTCACATTTTCTTCCTATCCCCGTGAATGCAGCCCCGCTTTAAAGTTACAACCTCTTTTTTCCCCCCTCTTCATACCCCGTCTAGAAAGTCTGCGCCTAAATCAGTATGCAACCCATCACGCGCGGACACATCAAAAGACTGCCAAAACCTTTCGAGCCCTCTCCGCGCCCCTTATATCCCCCCCCAACCCCACATTCACCAACTCAGCACAAAAAAAAACTTACTAGTTTTTTTCCCTTCCTAGATCCCTCAACAAGAAACTTATTTTTCAACATTTTTATGTGACAACCCCCCCATCCCCTCCTCACTCCATCCCTTGCCCCTTTCACGAGTCTTCCCTGCATAACTTGAAAAAGAAAATGTCATCTGGTTATTCCAAGATCCACTTACCGCGAGGGGTTTTTTCCTCCTTCATTTAGAATTGACGTATTCTTCAGACTTGAGAGAGCTCTCTTTATCTCAGGACTTGTCTTTATTTCAAGGAAATATATAGAAAAAAAACTGGCGAAAATATTACTGGAGGATGTTCATGAAAAGCTCCAGATTGATGCAGTCGAAATCATCTCGTGTATTAAGTTAACTGTAACAAAATACTTTGGTTTGTGAATGACGCACCCTCTTTATATGGGAGGGTTGTTCCAACAGAGAATTGTATGTTTGGTAAAATATATGAGACCACTTGTCAAACTATGAATCAGTAGACCTATTATCAAGGTCTTAGAAATTATTATTATTATTACCTACTATTTAATTGTATATGAATATAAGACAACACTAATTTACACAATAAATACAAATGTACAGTATTTTACTAGGAAATAAGCACGTCAACAAAATAAATATTTTTATAATACATACATACATACATACATACATACATACATACATACATACATACATACATACATACATACATACTGACTGCTATCAGAGGTCACACTCACAGCTAGGTAAAGGCCCATCTTCAGTCTAGACTCTAGCCGTCTAGAGTATACAGTAATCAATCTAGACTCTAGAGTATAGCCTAGAATATACAGCAATCAATCTAGAGTATAGCCTAGAGTATACAGCAATCAGTCTAGAGTATAGCCTAGAGTATACAGCAATCAATCTAGAGTATAGCCTAGAGTATAGCCTAGAGTATACAGCAATCAGTCTAGAGTATAGCCTAGAGTATACAGCAATCAGTCTAGACTCTAGAGTATACAGAGAGCCGGAGAAGAGGGTGGTATAGAATCTGCACGTCCTCGTGGTTCAAGATACGTCCACGGGACTGAGGACGTGGGTTAGTCTTACGTTACACAGCATCACGTTCACTGCAAGTGCACACGTGACGTCGTAAATATTACCTCCCCTCGTCCCCTGGTTCCTTTATCATAGGATGAGATCAGCAGGTCATGGAGCAGTGGAGACAGGACTCTTATATACTTGCTGGGGCTTCTAGACTTCTGCCATACGACGGCACTTTTACAACAAGTGAAAGAAGAAAGAAGCTACTTTTACAAATAATCTGTTCTGCAGCGGTCATTTTTTGACAGACAATGCAATATTGATAAAATAAAACTAGTTTATCTATATTATAACGGTTCTCGTGGTAACATTTTCAATCTAATTCTCGAAATATATCTCCATGTCGTGATTCGATTATAACTTCTGGCCGATAACTTGGAGATCGGGGTTCAAAATTCAGTCAGGTCTACTGGAGGTAGATTTCACTAAATGGTTTTACATTTTCTCTCCACGCAAATGAGGGAAAACTTTCTCTAAACTTAACATTACTCATCCTTAACACATATGTGTGATTAGTATATAGACGTACAGCCCGAACGGCTAGTAGACGTGGTGCTTAGAAATATAGAACTATGACATCACATCTCTTTACATCAATTGTAAGCTCTAATACAAAATTATCAGGACACATTTTTAGCTGGATTGTGTCAGGGGTGGGAACATTTGGGCAGTGGCAGGTCGCACACATAATGTAGATTACATTGTGTCAGGGGTGGGAACATTTGGGCAGTGGCAGGTCGCACACTTAATGTAGATTACATGCACCAGCCATAGATAGAGCAACATGAGTGGTTAAGGCCCTTGGCCCTGTCAAGTGCATGTCTAAAACCTATTTTGTGGGATGGTGGGTGGGAGGGTGAAAGGCGTGGTGTGGCTTCACAACTGACCAAAGTATCCTTCCACACCAACAAGAACAGATGGATCACGGAAACTTTAGATGGTGCCGGCTAACAGACAGGTCTTGAGGAAAAATCATTCGTTTGGAAATATCAGTTTTCTCGAGAACGAGTGAAATTTTTATGTTAATATTTTCAACACCTCTTCTAAGATAATGTATCGATGTTTATTAATTGCTACATTTTCTTATTTTTTGTTATGCAGCGGGCAGTTTTATTTTGAAAAATGTCAATTTTATCGATATTTGATCACTGTTAAAAATTATAGAGGAGGTGTGTTTATAAAAAGTATAACTTAATAAACATGCTTCTATTCTTGAACAAACCGTTTCTGAAAAGAAAATTGCAAAACAATAAAAATTCTTGAAGATAACAGTTTGTTTCCATAGCTCTGCATTTCAACGCCAAATGAAAAGGGCCATTTACCATTATTTATTAACATTATTCTTTAAAAATATCATTTTTTCAATTAAAATTAATTAAAATACACGTGATTTGAGCGTGTATAATCTACAAACGATGAAGATACATAATTGACAAAATATCCGGAAAGGCCGCAGCCAACGTGCTCCTCATCCTTGGCTTAGTCTTAGTGTATCTATATCTGTGCATTCTAATAGCCTACCAGTAGTGACACAAGATATATATCCAAGGCCGTAGCCGGGGGGTTGGGGGTTAACCCCCCCCCCCCCCGAAATTTTATGAATAAAATATATATGGCTTTATTTATGTTTCAAACCATATCAAAATTAACAGTACAAGTACAAATTAAGGGACTGTGTTACCATAAAAAGCACTTCAGAGGGCTTTTAGAACCATTTATCATTTATAATTGTTTCTAGCTGGGAGATTAAGGAAAAAACAACCCCCAGTTCACCCGAGTAAGATTCGAACCTCGTTCTCCCCATACCGTCGGAAGTCTTCTTCAACACGAAACTAGCGCGAGGTGGGTCACAGCTATACCTGCTTAGGTTATCACGCGAATACATCTCAAGCTAATCTAGTTTGGTTTGTTGCTGACGAACAGGGTAAGATTCAAGTTCTGTCTTAAATCGTTTTTCACTCTCCCTCCCCGCGAAAATGCGGGCACATTTAATCTAAAATATTTAGCTTTCTCATTCGTATAACATTAGTGTAGTTACAATGCAGACAAGTAGTAAAGCGTGGTGCAAAAAAATAAAATAGTTATCATCTGGGTTCGAGTTCCATCCCTGAGGTTGGGTAGTATTAAGTACCCCTTCCCCCCCTTGGTGCTCCAAGCATTGGTTCATATTTATGGCCGACCCGCGGAGAAGTGAACAAGGAGAGAAAAATACCTTATGAAACAATATCAGTAAAAGCGGTAGAGTTAGTCAAGTTAAGGGTTGGAAATTATGTTTTCATTTAAATGGTGTAGGGTGGTATCCCCCTCCCTCTGATAGAGATCTGTGGGGCCCATTAGAACTGCTCTTGCTCGCTCCAGTAAGATGGAGCTACCCCTAGGAGGTAGGCAAGGAAAAAGATGGGCCGCTCGTGGTTCGGTGACCTGGGGATAGTAACCGCCTAAATCAAACATTCCGCCCGGCATGGAGAGCGAGACGGATTGGTAGTAAATATTACCCGTATGGGTGGTCACGCGGACTAACAGTCAGGCCCATCATATCTCCTGATATTCCAGTGACGGGGGAACGGGGTACAGGGGGTAGTATTTCATAAACGGTTTTCCTATCTCACCTCACGCAAATGTTTGTACACGTCCTCTAAATTTGACCTTCCTTATTCGTATCCCATTCAAGAAATTAAATGCGGATATCTAGGATGGGTGGTAAGACTTGGTACAAACACAATACCCAGTATAATACCAAGGGGAATATTCCCTCAATGGCGGCGAGGTAGGCATGAGAACAGTAAAATACCGAGGGGAATATTCCCTCAATGGCGGCGAGGTAGGCATGAGAACAGTATAATACCGAGGGGAATATTCCCTCAATGGCGGTGAGGTAGGCATGAGAACAGTATAATACCGAGGGGAATATTCCCTCAATGGCGG
>CABFWB010001179.1:65504-84283 GCA_902151455.1 Timema bartmani | reverse complement strand
GACACGTTGTCTTTACGAAATATTTCTTTTTAAATTGATTTTTTTTGTGTGTTAGTGCGTGTGAGGGTGTTTGCAACAGCACCAGGGTGTTTGTCGCTACTTATTGCTTTGGATAGCTGTCCTAATGGTGTTCCACTGGGGGGGGGGAGGGTAGGGGTTAAGAGGATTGGGGGGGTGCATTTTGAAACACTGGCCTATGTCATTTATACAGATTGTATTTGAAAAGGGGAAGCATCAACATTCATGGAAATATAGTCCATTGCATGATGAAATAATGAAATCGTGTTGACTTCTAAACATATTGACAATAGTAGGGCCTAGTACTGTGAACAGTAGACTCCGCTCCCTCCATATTAGTGTCGTCTCTACCGTCTTAATATTAACTCTTTGGATCTCAAGCTGAAATATCTCCTGTAATTTTTACTTTGATCTGAAGATGGTTTTTCTTTGGTAAACAAGTTAAATAGAAGAGAAATTAATACTACTTTCAGTTATAAATGATATTCATAGAGAATAACCATTGTTCACGTGGTTTAAGACGTCAGTCCATCAATGTATGTCAGAATTTAAAAAACAACATATACATAAGTCGTTCGGACTAGAATCGTAGAATGTGTTTGCCCAATTTTTTTTTAAATTGGGTACACGGATTTGACAGTAATCAGAAAACAAAAGAAACGAGACAAAATACCAAACCGTCGGGTTAAAACAAGACCTATGCTCTGCTTGGTCAAAAATTACATTTTTTATAAGTCTTAAACCTTTTCTTGGTCATGATTTGGAGAGATGTTCAAATCCGCACTGATGGGCACGCGGGCTAAATGTCAAGCTCACTCAGTTTGGTTTCCCAATGACGGTGTGATGTCAGGGTTCAGATCCCATTCATGTGTACTGTGAGTGGCATTTCTTAAATTGTTTCTTTCTTTCTTTCTTTCTCCCCACACGCCATTGCCGATAATTATATTACTGCACTGTGTAAATATGACTTTATGATGTAAATGTGACATTCTTAGAATAAATTTTATTTCGAATCGCAACGTCAATGAGCATTATAAAGTACCTCTAATATTAAATAAAACAATTCATATTTGGAGCATTTTATTAAAACTAATACAGGGCAGCCTGGAGTAAAATTAGTTGTATCGATAAATGTGAGATGAGACATTTTCCATTTTGGAAAAATTACAAGAAAATGTTTCATTAATTATCAAACAATTTAAATGGAACGATCATTATGTCCCAAATTTTAAAGTTCACACTTCAGTTTTATTTCTCCTAAGGTTCTCTTCTCTCAATCTCGTATCGTTTGGTGGTTGAATGTGTAACTAACGTAAGGTCTGCTGTAGACCAGATATGTTGATAAATCAATATTATAATCAAAGCCTTGACGAATACATCTCCTTCCACTGCTATTAAACGATCTTAAGTTTTTATTGAACGGTGTTTATCTGGCTATGTGGGATTTACGGCCGTGGGATTTAAGATAGGTGGGATTTGCGTCCATAACATTTCAATTTGTAAAACTAACAATTTTTTCAATACGTTTTATACAGTATTTTGGAATGTTATTTAGATCTGGTACCTGAAATTGGATCGTGGCAATCCACTAACATCCAAAATACCTCATTTTGATAATTTTTTCCACAAACCTAACCTAACTTAACCGAACCTAGACTAACCTAGCCTAAAATAACCTAAATTAACTTGAACTGACCTAACCTAACCAAACCTAACTGAACCTAGACTAACCTAACCTAAAATAACCTAACCTAGCATAACCTAACCTGACCTAAGCTCAGCCCTATAAGTTTATGACAGAACAAACAAGAGCCAGCTGTACGCAAACCCAACGGGAAAAGGCCTGATCACAAGTCCTACGGACGCAGGTCCAACGCTACCGTTTATCTATTGTGTGTGGGTTCAAAACCCCGTCACGGCAGCTCTGCGTGTTTTTTGTTTACAGTAGATAACAAGAAAAACAGTTACTAAAATATATTTCTTATTCATTGCTCTGGCAAATAAATGTTGTCACGTTGACAAGTGAAATCATTTTAAATCCCTTTCCAAAGGGAGATAGCGTGTTTACTAGGCGAATGAATATTAGGAACTATTTTCTTATTAATTTGTTAGTTGTTTGAAAAAAAGCCAAAACTCTCCGCGAATATACAGTCCGTTTATCCTGAGATGGAGTGTACAAGGGTCTCGAACCCAGTCCACTCCACCTCATTACCTCAATAAGGACAGTAGAATGTTTTAGGGACGAGCGCGCCGCCCCATTCAATCTGATAGCCCCTGACCCCTGCCCTTGGGAGAAGAGAAGATTCTTTCAATAAGGAAATGAAGTGTCGGACGAATCATTCAACCGGGTGTACAGACAGACAGATAGACAGACAGACAGGCTGCTGAGAATAATCACCAGTGTGAACACAAGCTACAGGGATATATCCTTACAATGAGACTGTAGTATAGTCTGTTCTTCTTAACGTGTAACTCGGACATATGATGGAGAGAATGAAGTATTTTTTAAACATAACACACGTCGGATTAACCGGGGAATTATTTACAAGGTTACGCTCGAACCAGAAAATGTATCAAGGTACGGTTTCAGGCATTCTTCACTTGACAACAGATAAATAGAGATTAGTTGGAAACTACTATTTTTCCAGACATCCTGAATCACTAATCTTTAAAATGAGAGTTCCTTTCTCAAAATATGTTCAGCCCTTTCTTTGGAAACCAACTTATTAAATTATATAAGATAAAAGTCTAAGTTTGAATATCCCTATTTGGAGTTTCATGTAAGAGATTTAGAATTTTAGAAAATATGTTTTGCTAAGAATTACTTACGTATTCATATCTAAACCAAAGTTATGAAAGTGTAAACAACAGTAAATAAAGCAAAATTATTTCAATAATAAAGAAAGGATTGATGGTATTTACTAATTACGCTAATCTACACTAACATTAAAGGCGAAGAGCAAAACAAATAATTAATGTAGGCCTACAAGCTGCCTAGAAGTCCGTTGTTTGGCCAAACAGACTATACAGACAAGATACGACTTCTATCAGACTTACGCTCCGTGGAGCGGCAGCAACTTTAAGAAGAAATTCCATTCATAGCATTCACCTCTTCTAGGACAATCATCCTCTTCAAGAGTGATAGCAATAGTTGACCTTGACATCAGCCACTCAGAACATCAACTACACAAGTCCACTATTCATATCTTCCAGGACAATCCTCCTCTTCAAGGGTGCTAGCTATAGTTGAATTTGACATCAGCCTCTCAGAACATCAACTATACAAGTCCACTATTTATATCTTCCAGGACAATCCTCCTCTTCAAGGGTGATAGCAATAGTTGACCTTGACATCAACCACTCAGAACATCAATTACACAAGTCCACTATTCATATTTTCCGGGACAATCCTCCTCTTCAAGGGTGCTAGCTATAGTTGACCTTGACATCAGCCACTCAGAACATAAACTACTTAAACACACTATTATTTACTTATCAAGTTCAGCGATCGAAGAGTAGTTGAAACTTTGAAATGTTCCCAACATAATTAAAACATTACTATTCTCATTATTTGCTATGGCTATATAAGTTGTAAGTCTTTAAAAAAATTCCCTGTGTTAAGTCCTCGTTGAATACAAGTTGGATTGTTATCATTACTGTAGTACAATTGAAAACAATATATTTTAATTGGTTTGTTTCAACCGAGTTTCCAGAATGTATTTCTTCCATAGGACCGGAATATTTCTGACAACGACAGAGGGTACCCTAGTGTCTAGCAAGTTAACTATTTTCAGCGATCAATAATACAATATCTAAAATCTTTATCAGGTGTGTTCTAATATTTATTTCAAAGTGCTAGCGTAAGAAATATTAAGAGTTAATTTAAGTTAAGCTAGTTAAATTATTGATGTGACGATTAACTTTTTTAGAGGAACAATAATACTAAACCTATTTAATCTATTATTCAAAGATTAAAGTTGTCCTTTAAAAAAAAAAAGACATCAATAAAATTATAGTGTTTAGATATATTATTTTGAAAGTACTAATATAAAATTCTTGCACGTTAAAATCTTTGACGGTAGTAATTTTAGAATCAATAATATACATAGCTATTAATGTGACGTCACAGGATGAATGTCTAATATTTGTGATTCTGGATGCTAGCGAAAGCACGTAACAAGGGATTTGATTAATTAAAAAAAATTGTAACCTTAAGCTTGAATTCCTCAATGTTTTATCTTGACATAATAATTTATTATCCTGTGTACATTGTTTTCAAGACAACTACTGAACTTTTCTTGAATCATTAATATTCTATGATCCCCAATATACTTTGTCTACAAAACGAAAGTTTATTTTCAAGATGATATTTTAATGAACTTATCTTGTAAGTTCAGGTTTATGACCAAGAGGAAGTCTCAACTATTGGCCGGAACGTAAAGTCGAAAGACTTTAGTTCGAATACCTTTGAGGGTGTAATTTATATGAATTTATGTTACACAAAGTTATTTATTCATTTTAAAATAATTTCCAATGAAAGTATTTTACAATGTATTTAACATTGTTGTTCCATAAATTACTTTTTGTTTTAATTAAAAAATATCTCTATACATGAATAATTATATGTTTTTTTGTATTTTTTTCTGTTTATTTTGGTCCAAAGATTCCTTGTGTAAAATTCTTAGGCCTAGACTATAGAACTAATGAAATTACATCAAAATTTAAATATATAAGTGACATATTGAGAGTTTTTTTAGACCCATCTAATATTTGAATATAATACACCACTGATAATTGTCATTGTGGGCCAGGTGAGCCCTGAAGTTAGGCAACACCGCAGGACAGTAGCCTTACCGTCTCGAAACGCGTCTCCTACTTGTAATTCTTGAGGTTAGCCGAAGCGAACAAACTCCCAAGTCTTCAGTTGATCCTAATTACGTTACTCGACTGTTCTTAGGGTCGGGAGAAGATTCCCCCTGGATCAGCCAGGGATACAGCCAGCAGCACACAGCCCGAGACGACTTGTTCCAGGGAAAGTTTGGAAAGTTGCAGCAGAGCACAGAGGTGTGTGCTCATATATTTTCACTCCACTACAAAGTTGGGATAACTTTTCTGCTGCTCGGTGGTAATAAAGGTGAGAATGAATGGTTCTTAGTAATACCAACACGACGAGCTTTCAACTAAATTACCCAATTAGCGTCTTACAAACTTTGTTGGAAGGTTTCATGAAACAACATACAGTCACCCAACTGATAAGGAGATAAGATTTTCTTCTACAACTCTTATATAAATAATAACTAAAGAATTCACACATAAAAAATAAAAGGTTGATTTGATCCCAAACAGCAATAATTGTTTGCAAATGAACAAAAATGTTATTACGTCAAGTAATATTTTATTTTTCTAATATGTGACCTCCATTAGAACAAAGTTTTGTATTTATTTTATATATTTTTTTGTAAATATTTATATTCCAAACTGATTCATTACGAATATAAATAGTTTGCTGCCTCATTAAAAAGTTGAAAAAAAAAAGTTAATTTTCTAGAAAACAAATTTAACAACTAGTTTGATTCAAATTTATTCATTAATTAATTAACCTATAGAGTACAAAATAAATTCATATTATTTAATATATATTAATAAAACTACTGGAGTCCAACCCGGGATCCCATGTCCTAGAGTAGTGTTTATCAAACTCTCTCCAGCCGTGTACCCCTTTTGGGGCTATGTCCAACCAGCCTTTTATCTGTTCGCAGTAAAAAAATAAATAAACAAATACCTTCTGTCTTGTAAATGGTGTTATAGACGGTATCACCAAATTTTAATAAAAATTCTAGTGTGTTTATATGATCAGTATTCTCAATATGTTGACTTGACCTCTGCCTTTACCTGATTTAACACCATTAGATGTTATTGTATGGGGAGCTCTCAATTAAAAAGTGTATTAAGTGCCTGTTAATGACCTTCAATCATTCCGACAAAGGATAACGTCAAGAAACAACAGTCACACAATGTCGGTCAGCCACTCGTTCTGTCATTGATAGGTGTAATGTCGGTCAGCCACTCGTTCTGTCATTGATAGGTACAATGTCGGTCAGCCACTCGTTCTGTCATTGATAGGTACAATGTCGGTCAGCCGCTCGATCTGTCATTGATAGGTACAATGTCGGTCAGCCACTCGTTCTGTCGTTGATAGGTGTAATGTCGGTCAGCCACTCGTTCTGTCATTGATAGGTGTAATGCTTGTCTCCGGGCTGGAGGCCGTCAATTTGAACAAAATAAATATATAAAATATCTTATTTAATACCTAGTTCCTATTTTGTTTTTATTTAGTTTTTTGTTTTCCACGCGAAAATAAAGCGAAAACTAGCAAATCTCCTAAATACATTTTTAGTTAGTTTTTGATCCACTATCAGTTCCTAAAGTTTAGCCGTTTTGCCCGGGAACACCCTGTATAATTTAATGTATTCAGAAGGCAAGCTTAGCTACACCGCACCTTTACTTAAACTGAGTTACACTTTAATGTGTACTACATTTTAGTGTTGAAATTACTGCAAAGCTATTGATCTCTAAATATTCGTGTATGCAGGGCTACCAATTGTAAGTTATATATTATAGTAATTACCACGGCAATTCAATGCTTTGTTAGTGTTTATACTATTTGTTATAACATGTAAGCTCCACACAAGAGATTAAGTTAAAGTAGATCAAACAAGCTCGAGTGCTGATGTTTCCTCGTGTAGCGATATCTGTGCTTGCCTCTCATTTCCATATCTTAATGTTGTTTCACGTATAGAAGACGAGGAGGGGTTGTTATTATTATAACCGAGGGGTGGAAGACGTGACCTTGTTACAAAGACAAGGTGTTCCTTGAGCTTATTCCGTGACACAGGTAGTGTACATGTGACATCAAACATAATTAAAAACAAGCTTTGGAGAAACAAATGTGACCTGACAGGTTCTCTTAATTGAAACGCTTGAGAAGATTACTGGAATGGCTTAACTGCCTTGTTCACTCTCTGAAAATCGGAGTGTAAAACTATAAAGGTGTTCAAAACCAAAATGCAAATTATTAATCCATCATATATCTAAAGAATCAAATAGCTAAAGCTATTATTTATGCCTTTAGTGAGGAGTTCTCCATCTAGATATCATGTTCTGAAAATTGAAAAATGACACCTGTACAAGTGGCAGCAATAAGCCAACTACCGAGTCGCAGATGGCTGCGTTATCCGATAGCTCGTGATCTTAATAAAATCACACATTTGTAGCCGACGATTTCCGCACATCCATCATAGACTCTGCCTTAAAATATGAGTGAAGAATGACCCTGGGCACGGGACGATTCCTGGATAGCTCAATGGTTAGATAGAGCATTGGCGTACCAAGCCAATGGTCCCGGGTTCGATTCCCATGTCCAGGTGTCATTTTTCAATTTTCAGAAGATGATATCATATATTTGTTTAAAAGGGAGGGACTGTCTTGTCGTTATGATATAATTTTAGTTTATTATTTAGAAACGCACATGGCCAAGAGGGAAACTAGTAGATTAAACGCTTAATCCATCATTAGAGAAATAATAATAATAATAATATTAATAATAATAAATAGAAACAGAGACAACTTGTAATTGAGCCTGATACGTACCTTTCGTTCACCCCGAGGGATATCAAGCTCACCTCACTTGTTTCTACTATGGTGTATCGTATATGATCTGACCATAGTGTAGTCCGTCGAGGTAAGCTTGTTACCTCTCAAGTTAAACGAAGGCTGAATTAACAATCTTCAACTGTGTACAAAATCTTAGCTGAGCTTTTCCTTACAGCTTTCAACTTCTGATTTAATTAAGTGTTAAACGAAGCCATGCTTTCACTCTCAGAAGAGTACTGAATGGTCTTTCGATTGTGCAGGCAAAGCTAGAGCAATTAAAGAGCCTTTTTTTTTTATGAAAGGAAAACACTCTGTATGATGATCAATAATTTCAGTAATTGATACATTTATTGGTATTTGAATTGTAACTAGTCAAATACCATGCCATATTTTTGATTTAGATAAGTAGTTATCAATGTCATAATATTTTTGAATATCTGTTACTAATTTGTCAAAATCTTTTTACTGATATTTTTCATTTGTTGGGGATGTAACTTAATTAAACTGAATGTTTTTTATGTTCATCCGAAAAACGTGATTGCAATGAGGAAATTAAAGAATCTACATGTGGAATGAAAATTGATCGTCTATAATACTTATTTATAGAGTCATTGAAATGATTTGATTTTAGAATTTGTTTTTTGGCTATCTTGGTATTGAAAGCTCAACATTTATTTCATCTGCAATATTATTAGCAGAAGTAAGTCTATCTTCAAAAATTGATACCGAGTTTTCCCTATGCTGCAATAAAATATTAGTTATTTCCTGTACATGATTGCTCACTTCTAATAAATCAAATTCTATGACCTGTAAAGATTGATTTATTGATTCTAATATTTAAGAATATTTACTTATTACTATAAGATAAATGATGACCTTGTAGTTAGTGCAAGCGTTATACAACTGATATGCCATCTGTTTTGATTTGACATTGCCACTCTGGGAGAATTTCTCCAGCTGGTTTACAATTTTTGTAAAATTATTTGCGAATATTCAGATGCTTTAATGTTTTTGCATCCATCGAGTTTTGCACAGCACAGGAATATTCGATACAGTAGCTCTTCTCATGGAACATTTTCAGAAATGATTAATAATGGTTTTTATTGGAACAACTATATTTTGGATATCGCATAAATCATACACCACTAAATTAAGGCGATGAAAGGAACAGTGTATGAAAATTACTTTTGGAAACTCATTGATATTTTTTGCTTGCACGCCTCCATCCTTTCGTGCCATGGCAGGGCAACCTTCATACCCTTGGCCAACTAAATTTTCCATATTCAGTTTGAAATTAAAACATACTTTGATCATTTCTGTGGATATACTTTCTGCACTATGATCCATGACAAATCCCAAAGATTCCTCTCTGATATATGTTTATCCATTAATATACCTAGAAAATCTAACTTCTAGAGATAATAATTGCTCTATCCCTGCAATATTGGTCATTTCATCAGCCAAAATGGAAAATCCAACATCAGCGTTAGCAGCGACCACTATGTCATCTTCAATAAGGTTTCCCCAAATATCGATAATTTCACTTTGAGTTCTCACGGAACAATATTTAGCATTGTTGCTACACGTTTCCAGGTGGGTTCTTAAAACATTATCCCCTGCTTTGCTTCAACTCTAAAGTGTAATACATTTTAAAAATTTCCTGTGGAATTTAATTTGCCTTGAAAAGGAATGTCATTTCCGCAAAAAGCTATTGTCGACTCGATTGAAATTTTTTTCTGTTTTCTTCTATGGTAGTATGAACACCATAATTTATCCATACATTTACCGACAGTTGTTTTCATTCTGCTATTGGCACGACGTTGTTGGATTCAATATTGGAAAATTATGCCATTGAGAATTTATATGAGTTCTTGTGGCTTCGTGAAAGTCTTTATATTTTACAAATGCCTTAGTACTAAATGCCCCTTGATATCATCTTTTTACTTTTGTGGAAATGACATGCAAAACTTACATAAAGAACCGTTTAAATATGCTGAGTATGCCAGTCAAGGTTTATACTGAAATAACCAGGCAAGAAGAAAAGCTCTATTGTTAAGAATTGAATATCGAAAATGTCACAAGCCAATCATAAGATAGGTTCTAGAGATAGTTACGTAACAGTTTTGTAATTAGACCGACAATGTACTACTGTAACAAGAAATAAGAAACTTCTTGAAATTATGACGACGCTACAGCACGTAATTTATACTATTTTATTGTACGTATGTACTAGATTCAGAACTGATCAATCTGTAATGAATGAAAAGTACATAATCCAAGGGGGCAAGTGCCCCCCCCCCTTACCCCCTGTGGACGCACATAATATGTAGACTATTTATTTGAAATTCATTAGGAATTGGGAAGTATTAAAAAGTAAGAAGAATCAATTGTACTTACTGAGAAACGTATGCAAGCTATAAAATATATAAGAAACCTAAAACAATATAATGTAATGTATAAGGACTGTAACTATTAAATAATGCACATTAACATAAATAATGATAAAATTGCTATTTATAATCGCAGATGGTGCATGAATCAAGGGTGTGCCCTAGCAGTATAGCCAACACACCCCTCAAATTGATTCTCTCCATTACAACTCAAAAACAACACAACTGGTTTATACCGGTAGCAGATATAATACGATCATCCACACATGTAACACATTTTATATGGCTGAGTGTGTATAAATGGTCTGAACGTTGTACCAACATGTCTTGCGTCTCCAGCGCACCAAGCGGATGAAGCTCAAGCTCCAATCTCAACTCTTTCCCTAAATAACCACCCTCAGGCGAGTAGAGTACTGTACAACTATGGAAGCATGTTACGAATATGTTATGTTCTAGTCTGGACCCTCCGGCTACAGCGAGCAGAACAAAGAACATGTTCGCGAACATTGTTTGGTTCGTTGTTCTGTTCAAGTCTGGACACTCCGGCTACAGCGAACAGAACAAAGAACATTGTTTGGTTCGTTGTTATGTTCAAGCTTGGACCCGGTTTAAGGTAGCAAGATTTAATTGCGCAATTCCCCTAAGGTGTAACTTGTAAGATAGGGGTTCAGAGTAATCAAAGTGGTATTGCTAGCTTTCAGTGTAAGCAGGGTGCACACCTATTGCTCAAAATATTGGCAATTAATAATTATATAAATTCATACGTGACATGATGACCATATGAAGGAAGCCATGACATCCTGTGTTCAGCTGACGGAACAATGAGGGGAGGGGAGTACGTTATCCACTCTGAATATATTCTCGTCTAGCGTTTCAAACATATACATAGCTATTGTAGGTTATTGATGACATTTTTACCGTACACTGAGAGTCTAAGATTGAAAGCTGTGGCGTATCTTTCGGGGGGGCTGGAACTCACCATTTCCATCTCCAGCTCACCAGAGTGCGCCGAGCTATTCCCAAATACCCTCAAAACACGCTACACTAAACCTCCCTTCAAATGATAGATGGCAACNAAGAATTTATTGAAGGACTGCAAAAGCTTTTTTTTTTTTTTTTTTTACATTTCTTGTCGTAATGCATGGGGTGTTTCCATCCCTGTCCCTCTAGGGGACATTGAGGGTAAGGGGGGAGTGAAGGTCAGTTAACGTCGCGCTTCATTTGTCATTGCACACTTCCCCTAGTTACGCTGTCAGCCTCTAGAGGTTGAGCGCACGGCGCGCTCCCCGCGGCAGTTCACTCAACGAGAGGTCGGCAACCTGTAGCGCTGATCTTTGGACACGGATAATATAGAGTTCAACCGTACAGTTACCTTAAGATGCGTAACTGGAATGAGGATGTTAATTATTAAATAATAATGGTTTTAAAACAACATTAAAACATAAATATATCACCGATACTTTGAATGTATTTGTAATGGATACTCGTGTTTAAAATTGTGAATGTTCAGATTCAATGAGTTATAACGGTGTTATCAAAAAGATGATAGTCTTTTTATTAATAGATAAAATTAAAAAAATAAATGCTAGACATGCTGTCAAGCAAATAAAATCTAATCGTCATATTTTAGGAAGTTTGGGGCAAATATGCAAAATGGAAGCAAACATGGCTTTGTGCACACACAAAAAAATGTAAAAAATCAACATAGTAGAGTTTGAATCCCAGTACTATATTCGATAAAATATATATATTTGTACATCGATATGCACCATCAATAAAATAAAATGTATTTTCATCAAATGTCTCGGTCTGATGCTAGCAGTTCACTGCGATCGTCTTAAAACCCAAACTGAGCTATTTAAATATTTTGATTACTACAATACTATAGATAGTAAATATTAGATAAGAAATTACAACAATCATAGCCATTAAATATACAATATTTCATCCATGAAATCCTCAGTATCAATGCAATGACGTCACCTCCCCCTTTGTTGGCCTACTCTATCAGGATTGGTTGCGGCCGAGGATACGGTTGGTGGCTGGAAATATGTATGTGTGGGTTCCCAATTGATATAAGGCTTTGGTTTTTAGGGTTTGCTCTACTACAAAGTGTGATGTTAATTCAGAATTCACTAAAAATATATAAAACAAGATTTGAAAAGACTTACTCAGGAGCTAGTGACAGAACAAAGTATAGCGAGGAATGCTTAACCAATGACCTGACTGACACTCTAGGTGGTCCTACATGGTTATGAACCCCAGTACCTTATAACCCACGTATTCCCCAAAATGGGCGGAGTGACTCCCCTAGAAACGATGGTGAATTGTCAGCCATGTTAGCTCTAAAAATAAAGTTAAAATAAACAAACACCCCAATTTAGGGCACGTCGATTACAATGATATCTTACTTTATTAAAAAATTATCTGAAACTATCATCAATATCATTATATAATCTTACATACTATTATTTATTATATATATGTTTATAATATTAATCCCTATATTATAATCATAGTATTAATTTGACGAGCTAAATCACAGCATATCTAACAAATTAAACTATTAACTACAATAAGTTACACATATGCCGATTATTTGGGTACAAACATGTCCTACTTAAATATATGATTGATATTTAATCGAATCTCCACTTTGATTGCTATCACATTGTCTTACAAGGTAATATTTCTCCCAGACTATCTCGATGTAGCCAATGTAGGTATCCTCTTTGCCCCCTGAAGCTATTTCACCCGGCACACACAGGTAATAAAAGTGAATTAGTTGAACTGTAAGAGTGTGCTCTGTGCTAACCTTGTTACCTGAGACTAACAGCCGGGTTCATCTCTCCGGTGGTCCAGCCTTCAGCCTCCAGGGACACACAAACATTCATCTTTATCTGTGTGTAGCACTTAGAACGACGCGCCTGAGCGCTAAGATGGAAAATATAGTTTGTCAACAAGAGGTTATTAGTTTTTTTTTTTTCTCAAATAAAGAATCGTACAATCGTGGACCTTTTTGACCTGATGAAAATGATTGATATTGATTTCTGTGTGTTCTGTCTGTATGTAGGGATAAAACTGATACGGTTGGATATTTTTCGTTCAAATATAATGTGTATTATTATTATTATCATCATCATCGCGTCTTACTATCCATTCGGGTTATACGTATATAATATGTAGATGTTATATGAACGAACCTTGAATGTGAATTCTGATTTTAATTCTGGCTCTAAAATTAAGGGTAGTTTTCTGACAATTGATTTTATTTAATTCATTATTTTTGAAAATGTCTTTGACAATGTGGGTCAAAATATATTTCTAAGGAATGCCTAAAAAATAGATGAAGCCGTAATTTTTTTTTTTTAGATACATTCATCCAAGGTTAGCTTTCTGATAGATTATTGAAAATTTTGTTCTAGGCAAAAATAGACTTTATGATAAGATACGAGTGTCTATGATCGTGTAGTAATATTTATTTTTCTGTGAACTGTCTCATACTACCCGTCCGGGCTATCCATATATTTAAACTAATGAAGGAGACAAACAACATTAGTAGACCCAGCTGAGGGAGTCAAACCCTGACCTCCCCTTCAGCAGCCATCCAGTGTATGGGGATGGTGACGCCTCCTCTCGAACATCCAACAGCTCTACACCAGATATCACCTCTGAGGGAACTGCATTTATACTCTCCAACAGCTCTACACCCGATATCACCTCTGAGGGAACGGCATCTATTACGGAGAAAATATTTATCCTCGCTTTCTCTATGTTATTTTAACATCACTTCTTACTACCTGCTAATTGGATAAGGATGACGTGGGTTAAATTAAGAGGAAGTGTACCCACATTCACCTGGAGGTAAATTAGAAAACCATTTAGGAAATACCCCCCTCAGTAAACCCAACCTGGATTTGAACCCCGATCTACCTGTCATCGGCAGTCTAGTCCAACACGAGAGTGACGTCTCAAACCATGCGGCCATTGAAGCAGGTCTCTCTCTGTTAACTGTTGCCAAATCTCCTCACTCTCAGTTATGTCAGAAGGTGGTGTGCTGGGGTAAGAAGGAGCTACTGGCAACCTCGACGAACCAGTGTTGCAAGATTTGTCTTATATTTAAGGAAGATTGACTCTAGTAAAAGAATAAAATGGCAACAGTGTTTCCCAATGGTATCCATGTGTTCCCTCATAGATGATATCGAGTGTAAGACTGGACCTGCAGACTCTTACAGAGGAAGGGTCTTTTAAAAACTACACACACATTTTCTTGTGAACACTTATATCATTTTACAATATTATTATTATTGTTATTTTAAAGGTTGTAGGATGCAGATCACATAACTTGATGTATGAATACATGAAAGTAGATCTAGTAACTTTGTTTCTGGCAGACTATGAAGATTGGACCGTATCTGACCGAACGTGTACCGTACTAGACGTCACGACCCTCTCTACCGTGATCAATGACATCACAACGCCGGAAATACGTGACTTCGACTCCAGCGACTGTCATTTCCGGTGAAAACGTAGCAAGTTGGGCGAATTAGCGACACATCTCTATATTACCATCATCGGTTTGAATTGCGGCCATCTTGGCATTGCTCGTGATCCTGTTCTACCACTTATAAGATAGGTGGGATTTAGAGGGAGCTCACCCGCATTAGTTTGGAGAGAGGTTGAGAAAACCACAACAATAAATCATCCACAACTTCACATACTGCATTAGTTTGGAGATAGGGTTAGAAAACCACAATAATAAATCACCCACAACCCCACACACAAATGCACCAAGCCAAGATTTAAACCAGTGATTCCCAAAGGGTGCTGTACCGCCTCCAGGGGGGCAGTGGTATATCTAAGGGGCGGGGGGCTCTAAGAGGCAGGGAAGAGCTGGAGGTCGTGATATTAGACTCCTGCTAAGTGACCAGACTTTGGGGATCTGATATAATTCCATAAACATCAAATATTTCATTTAGAAACTACCCCAATTTTCATAGAAACAACCTTATCTGACACCTACACAGTTTTTTTTAGCACCACGTATTATTACCCATTCTGTTTGTACGCATGTGTAATGGTTACGCTAGTGTTTTAGGGATGAGGAAGGCTGCATCTAGCGGAAGTGTACCAGTATTCGCTTGAAAGGAGAGTGGAAAACCATTTAGAAATAAACTACTTTTATAAAATCCGACCGGGGCTCGAGTCGTGATTGTCTAGTGCGAGAAAGACGCCTTAGACCATTCTTCAACTGAAGTG
The DNA here is from genome assembly GCA_902151455.1 of Timema bartmani. Classification (NCBI taxonomy): domain Eukaryota; kingdom Metazoa; phylum Arthropoda; class Insecta; order Phasmatodea; family Timematidae; genus Timema; species Timema bartmani. Next base: position 68,963 of record CABFWB010001179.1, on the reverse strand, counting down.
GGACCTTAAAAAGTTAGATTAATCTCAGAACGTAATTAGGGAACGTGATACTCATAAACAAATGTTGTAAAAGGAGATACATTGTTTTTGTAGCAACATATAACAGCTGAGTTAATTATTTGAATTACTAAGCTATATTACGTGGTAACTGATTGAGATAATGTGTTAGTAATTATTTATTTATATGTTGACAACTGAGTTAGGTATTTTGGTAACATACCAATCATTTATGTACTTGTTAAACAGTACAATACGGATTAACTAAATTCTTTATTATGGTAACAACTACGGTAAGTAATCCAAATATTTTTATTCGATACCATCGGGAAAAAACTAAGCTATAATTAGGTTTACATCTTAAGAATCTATTTATTTATTGTTTAGTTTAATTTGTTTTAAAAAAACTTCTATTTTAAATTCAAACCACCTTGAATTTGAGACGATAGCTAGTGTCGCCTAGCAGCAAAACCAATAACTTCGTCGACGTAGTTCCTGGGCTTGTCGCTAGATGCCTCTGCCTGTTACAGCTCTGTGGAACGGAATACGCACACACAGCGATGTAAAGAAGAGGGAGTGGGAAAACATTTTTTTTTTGGCAGAAATAAATATAATTTGGCTCTAATATAAACATAAAGTTTAATTTGGGAGACATTCAACAATTTGTTGAATTTTGGATGAGAAACTTTTTAGATGAAGATAAATAGTTGTCGTTGAATTCTAAGGCAGCTCATCATTGAAGATTTGTCGGACAAATAAGTCATTTTATTAATAATACCAATAGTTTCCAAAATATAAGCAAATATATTTTTGATGTAGTTCTGAAAAATGGGGACTTGATTGTTATTCTGTTTGGCTGCCTGGGATCTTCATTTTATCTGAAATTTTGATGCTATATTCATTGTTTATTATTTTAGTTGTGCTCTTTGGTAGACTATGATGTTCTTTTTTACTTTCTCATATCAAGAGAAAGTATTGTGATCTTAAATTATTATTTTTTACCTTGAGCTTAAATTAAACTATTTTGTTTAAAATGTTTATCTGGGGAATGTTTGACATGACAAATAAAACTATATACTTGTTTTGGGGGGATGATTCGTTTAAGGGTAGTTTACGGATTACTGGTTTCTTAAACACTTACATATATAAAATAACGTGTACTTTATCCTATACTATAACTTATACTATAACGTAATGACAACATACTCGCTTCGGTGATTGAATGCGGGGATCTAGGTTTGAATCCCTGCAGGGTGTACTGGGAGTGGTTTTCTTAAATATTTTACCACTCTTCCTCCATGCAAATGCGGGTACACTTCTTCATCTAAAAAACCTAGTGTAATTCGTACACATGCGTATGGCCTGAACAGGTAGGGAGACGGGGTGACTAAAAGCCAACAAAAAATTTCCCTTCATGTTCTACTTTGTTCATCATGTTAAACTCAAATAGGCAACAGAATGTCGACAAAAGCCCTAAGATGAGAATAATAATAGACCAGTTCCCGACTAGACAAACCTTATCACGGATGTTTCTAATCTTTGTAGTCAAATACATCTTTATTGCGATTAATAAACAAGTAACCATGTAAGTCTATCTTGATACAGGGATTGAGTCTGAGGTCAGTGTTCCATTGAGCTATACAGGATGGCCCTGCGCTAGGTCACAATACGGACCAAAGACTCACACACTCAGGGATTGAGCCTGAGGTCAGTACCACATTGAGCTACACAGGATGGCCCTGTGCTAGGTCACAATACGGACCAAAGACCCGTCTCAAGATCACTTTTACAACCAGCTGTGCAGAATATGACCAGGAGTTGTCGAGGCTGTATTCAAATAGCCACCATCTCACGTAGATTCAGCCCTTAACAGAACTATCTACAAGGAAAATATCCTCACACTGGAGTTATATTTATCATGGGAACGGCAGGTCTGAATAATCTAAACCACTTAAATAACATTTAGCTAGCTTAAGCTGATATGACTATTAAAAATAAGTATATTTGTTTGAGAAAAGTTAGATATATGTTCCTGGCCATTTAACTTGATTTCAAAAGTGTGACGAACCACCTAAGACATCTTTGAAAGTGATCTAATACTAGCTTAACGTACTGTACATTAATTCAATCTCTGAATCATAAAATATAAGCTGTTTAATTCTACAAGGATTTGTTGATGATACCTTTCTCCTTCATTTTTATACTAACCATATTTCAAAATAATAAACTACTTCTTAATTGAAGCAGAATTCTTGACCCTCTGCGTTTCATCTCAAGGTCCTTGTATGTGGGTGGCCCCCTTAAGGTGGGGTGGTAGTGATTGCGAGTTAAAGGCAGCATTTTTGCAGTTTTAATAGCAATAAATATGTCTTGGTAAAATAATTCAAATATTTCTTCAGTATAAACAAAAAGTTTAAATTTCTTCACATGGTGACCTAAACAGTTGTTGAATATCTGTCGAGGGTGTCCTGGAATTTAATGACAACTTTTTCTCTTCATTTAAAAAGGTTGTTATCTAAAGCTTCTGTTGAGACGTGGAGTATTATTTGATTTATTTTGACATGAAAACTACAAAAAAACATCTACCTTTTATCAGGTCCCTTTCCATACCATATTAAGAGCACGTCCAAGCAGATGAGCTTTGATCGGGGCCGGATCTACCACTAGGCCCACTAGGCCCGGGCCTAGAACATAACTCTCAGGGGGGCGCCACTTGAAGGGCGAATGCTAAGGCACTTCTGTCAAGATTTTTTTTATATAATTCAATAAACCAATATAAGTAGAAATAAGATATTGAGTAGGCTCTATTTAACAAATTGACAAATACATTTTTTGTCTTTAATATCCGTCATTGACCTCTTTTGAAGATTTTTGGTTACGTAATGTACAAAAGAAGCTGAGCGCGCGACCGATACTGCCAGTTCTCCTACAAAATTATTTTTGATACTCCATTTATTTAGGGAGAAATTTATTTATTTATAATATTTAGTATGTTAGTATGTCCAAAAATACTAAGCAGGCGGTAAAAAGTGTATATTAAATTGGCCTAGCTATGAGGTAGTTATTTTTGTTACTTGGAAATGTTATTTACTCAAAATATGCGGCCTAACATTAACAGGCTAAAATCTGTAACCAAATTATTTTTACCAGCGGAAACTAACTTTTTTTTTTGTTTTCTTGGTGGATTCTGTGTCTGGAAACAGGCTGCGGGAGGGGGGCGTGAGGGACGCAACGTTGACAAGGGCCTAGCGAGCTTCAATATGTAAGGGGACGGCCAGACTGGAGCGAGCGACTAAAATATAAAATAGAACACATTGGTTGTAATGAGAGGTGGCCAGACTGGAGCGAGCGACTAAAATATAAAATAGAACACATTGGTTGTAATGAGAGGTGGCCAGACTGGAGCGAGCGACTAAAATATAAAATAGAACACATTGGTTGTAATGAGAGGTGGCCAGACTG
>CABFWB010001179.1:39143-50190 GCA_902151455.1 Timema bartmani | reverse complement strand
TGTAGTGCTAGTGTAGTGCTAGTGTTGTGCTAGTGTTGTGCTAGTGTTGTGCTAGTGCTGTGCTAGTGCTGTGCTAGTGCTGTGCTAGTGTAGTTCTAGTGTAGTGATAGTGTAGTGATAGTGTAGTGATAGTGTAGTGCTAGTTTTGTGCTAGTGTTGTGCTAGTGTAGTGCTAGTGTTGTGCTAGTGTTGTGCTAGTGTAGTGCTAGTGTTAGTGCTAGTGTAGTGCTAGTGTAGTGCTAGTGTAGTGCTAGTGTAGTGCTAGTGTAGTGCTAGTGTTGTGTTAGTGTTGTGTTAGTGTAGTGCTAGTGTTGTGCTAGTGTAGTGCTAGTGTTGTGCTAGTTTTGTGCTAGTGTTGTGCTAGTTTAGTGCTAGTGTAGTGCTAGTGTAGTGCTAGTGTAGTGCTAGTGTAGTGCTAGTGTAGTGCTAGTGTCAAGTCTGTTTAGGGAATTGCGCAGTCATCTAAGGATTGACTCGAGGGCGTGAGTGGAACCTTAGTGGCGAGTTGGGGATGTATGAAGCCACACTAACACTTTACTCTCACTCAAACAACAACCTTGTATATGGCCTCGTTCCTGAAAACCACCCTCAGTTCTGTCTTTAGAAGGCAAGATGAACTCCTGTGGTCAAGCATCCTTCTCCAGAGCTAGAGCAAAGTACAGGGTGATCCAAAAGTCATGCAACCCTGTTTTTACAAGAATATTTCTCGAAGAAGAACATGGAAAATGAACATGTTGTTTATATGTATGGCAACACTGTAATGTTGTCCGGGTGTTGTGCAGGCCGTGTGACCTTGAGACATACACTAGGTCCAGCCAGTCAAGTTACAGCATTTGAAAGTGTAAGATGAGTTTATCACGAGCAGAGTGAGTATTCATTTTGGAACATTATTTTAAGGCCATTTCATACATGAAATGCCAAAATCCTTGATGTGTAGTTTTCCAGAATCACGCGTGCTGAAAAAATCAACAATATGCCGAATTGATGGCACAAAATATAAGTTTTTTCTTTGGGTTGCGTGACTTTTGGATCATTCTGTATATTCCCCAGAGTAAGGGTAAATCTCCTCTCCAGAGTAAGGGTAAATCTCCTCTCCAGAGTAAGGGTAAATCTCCTTCTCCAGAGTAAGGGCAAAGTCTCCTCTCCAGAGTAAGGGCAAAGTCTCCTCTCCAGAGTCAGGGCAAAGTCTCCTCTCCTGAGTCAGGGCAAAGTCTCCTCTCCAGAGTAAGGGCAAAGTCTCCTCTCCAGAGTCAGGGCAAAGTCTCCTCTCCAGAGTAAGGGCAAAGTCTCCTCTCCAGAGTAAGGGCAAAGTCTCCTCTCCAGAGTAAGGGCAAAGTCTCCTCTCCAGAGTAAAGGCAAAGTCACCTCCCTGGAGTCAGGGCAAAGTCTCCTCTCCTGAGTAAGGGCAAAGTCTCCTCTCCTGAAGGGCAAAGTCTCCTCTCCTGAGTAAGGGCAAAGTCTCCTCTCCAGAGTAAAGGCAAAGTCACCTCCCTGGAGTCAGGGCAAAGTCTCCTCCCTGTAGTAAGGGCACAGTCTACTCCGGTAGCCACTGAATTTTTCATTCATATCTGTTGAAAATGACAGCGGAAGATTTCCCGGTGTATTTCCATATAAATGAGGCCCATATTTCGCGGTGCCTCTAACTGTGATTTATAGCGGGCAACATATTGGTCGGGTCGAGTTGGGGGATATTGCTCAAGATTGGACAAGAGGGATAGTAGGGGAGGAGGGATAGTCGCTGCAGGGGGCAAGTGGAGAACTGGAGCCGAGTCGTCATGAAGATGGCAGACAGTCTCTGCTTCACTCCTGTTGGTGTAACGGGGGGGGATTCAAAGTATTCAAGGTGGTTTTTATCGAACTGCTTTACCAATTTCATTCCAGACAAATTCCGAAACATTTACTCCTCTCTATTCTCTCATTATTAATTACTAGTGTAATTAAATGGAATTAATTAGGCCAAACGGGTATCAATAAGTGGTTCAAAAAAGAAAAGAAAAGTAAATACCACATTTATTGGCGACGTTCTTTAACAATGTGGGAACGCCTCTCTTTTATTATGCTCTGAACCAGGTCTTACTACCCGTCCGGGCTATCCACATTTCACTAAATTAATTGTTTAGCGATGAGAAAGATTGCAAATTAGATGAAATGTACCCAAACATATGTTAAGGAGAGTAAATACCATTTGGGGGTAGTAGTTCTGTAATCAATCCGACACCTTAGTTCAGTCGGTATAGTGTCTGTCTATTGAGCTGAGGGTCCCGGGTTCGATTCCCAGCATGGCCGAATAATTTATCAGTGGTAAAATGTGAGTTTACCCTTTCACCTTGATAAATTAACGACCGGGGACTGGATGTTGTGTCCTAGTCTTAAGTTATGTTATAATACATATGAAGCTACGTCAGGCCTAGCAAGCCGGTAGTGGAGAATATATGGCTTGAATAAAAAATTGACCTGGACCACAGGCTGGAAACAGTGAAGTTGGATATAACCTATTGTTGTGTATATTTAACTTGGTAAGTTACACGTGACCAACTATCCAAAATAAACTCACATTTGTGTGAACATCCCAAGGGAACATTACACTGTGACCAGAGTATTATAATGAGGGTTTGGCAATAAAATATTCTAATTATTATCAGGGTAAACCTTTGGTTCAGAAACATTTGAATAAAACTTCAAAATGACTGGGTTATTAATATAAATAGCATCCCCTTTAATTCTGAGAGACAGGCAATGTATAAATTAGAGTCAGTTCTAACAACATAATATTGTATTGCTCACCAGTCCAACGTGAAAAAGAGATGAATTGATTTTTATTAAATTACAAATTGAAACATTCTATTAATAAAACAGTATTTATATTTATTTTGTTCTTGACGTATTTTAACTAATATGGTTAAATAGAGGACAAATTATTCTGTTTTGTAATATAACTCTAAACTATTACCTTGGAATAAACTAGGAACATTTCATCATAAGTGAATCACTTTTAAAATCAGACTATTAAATTAGTGCTAGTGTGTCTCTTAAACAAATCTAAAACTAAAGTTTTTCAAAATACCAGGGTTTAATACTATTTCTACATATTTTAATATTAATCTCATTATTGTTTATTTAACTAGCTATTTCATTTATTAATTCATTATTATTTGATATAAATATCACAATTTTATGCCTTCTGTTCTTTTGTATTAATTTATGTTTGTAAGGGTGGTACAATTTGGTCTGGTATGTTTTTTCGCGCGTTTTTCTTCAGTCCGCAAAGTGTTTCTCTCAAAGATAGACGTAAGTCACAACCAAGGTTCACAACTCTCTTCACTATCACTCACTATCACTCACTATCACTCACTACCACTCACTATCACTCAATTTAATAACCCATATTTCCCTGACTCAACTTATACAACTATGTGTGTGTGAAGTGATTCTTCAAGCTCATCATATCAACACCAAGGTACTGTGAGAACAACACTTCCAAGTTATCATCTCCGCCAGGATCGCACCATGCAACTTCTTCCATTTTGTAATACTTTCTTATTATCTCTTTATCTCTCAACTCGCAACCAATCAGAATTTTATTCAACTTTCTTACATAGCTCTCAGATTGAAAGCCAATGCAAATCAAATTATTGCAAAGTTATCTATTTTAAAAACAGTGTAAAATTAAAATTGTTTACGAAAATATTTTTAAATATAAATAAAGAAACCACTAAACTAGATCAATCAGTTTGACCTACCTCGAGAGACTGCAGGGAGATAAAATATATCCGCAAACTTACCTGGAAGAAAGAAATAACAATGTTAGAATACATTCCAAAAACTGGTTTTAAAATAACTTATTTAGACCACATTAAGACTTTAAGGATTGAACTAATATTACTATATGAAATAAACTAATAAATTTACCAATCAGCTCTAGAACATAAACTGTTATTTTAATATATATATTTTTTAACTAAGATGGATGGTAGTGTAAATTATTAGCCAATAGTTGTAGATTTAGATCTAGAATAGTCACAGTTATAGAAGTGTTAGCACGCTCAAAACTTTTTTTTTGTTGCATTTGTACGTTGATGAGATCATTATAATTTATTCTAATGTTAGTATATTAGGTCGACTTTTCTTAGTTTACCCCGAGAGTTAACAAGCCTAGGCTCTACCTTGTATGATTCCACTTGTGTGTAGATTATAAGATAGATACATACTGTAATCGGTAAAGTAATGACTGATACTTTTTAGAATAAATTAATTATAGTGTACACTTTTTTTTTACATTTTATATTTTTTACCGCGTCTTACAGATCCTTCTATCAGAATTTAACCACGCTATTTGGGGGAGATTAAAGTATAATTAAAGGCGTTGCACCCTTAATGGGGTGGAGGGAAAGTGGAAACCATTTACTAAATACCCCTCAGCACACCCAGCCGGAATTTGAACCCCAACCCCCACCACATAACTATATAATCTGACGAGTCGAGATTGACGCCTTCCCACGAATTCTAATCGTTGAAGGTCAAGAGAATATGTTCCCTTAGGCTTCTTAATAATTTGATTTACTAAGACAATATTTCATTTTTGGTTTAACTCGATTTTATAAAGTTATTAGCGATTCCACACGACTTTGCTCGTGATCCACTGTGGTATAAGAATTATATAAGCCTGACCCCCCTCCCCCCATGGTTCCGATTTCATTTTGAAACGTTATCTCTGAAACGTAATTCTAAACCAGATTAACAATATTTTCTTCAAAAATTTGTTAAAAATAGCCTAATTAAAAAGCTAATTACAAATTTAAAAATTCGGCTTTGAGGTGCATTCGTCCCTCCTTCCGTCGTCCTATGTTAAACATTTCAGATCTCTGCGTACTGTAGATTTGGCTATAATGCTAATACACTAAATACTGACTTGTCACTTTTTTTACTAACAATTCCACAGACACGATTCAAAAAATATCTTAGTTACACTTAAATACATAATATGTTTGAATTATTTGTAAAAAGTCGAATTTTGTATCACATTATCATATGTAGGGAATATGTTGATTTGTGATATAAGAATAAGCTATTAAAGTTTCCACATGTGGCAGTGGCTGGTCAGGGAAGCCCTGGATGGATGTGGAAATTCCAGGCTAGGATGACGCGTCAGTGGCAATGCTGGCAAAATAAAGAAGAGTTGCAGGACGTGATGGACCAACTTGTGGAGACAAGGAGATCGACATTGAGAAGCCAAATGGGCTGGAGATTTAAAAAAATGAACAACTATTGAAAATCAAAACTGGAAACTAAGAGTTGGAGAACATAGAGTAGTTCAAGTACCTGAGGTGTATGTTGACAAAGAATGCCTACTACACTAAGGAAATTAGCTCTAGGATCACCGTGGCCAAGAAAGAGAGGTTATTGCTGACCAGCAAATTGAGTTTTGAACTGCGGAAGAAACTGATTAAATGTTACATTTGGAACACCGCGATATATGGAGCAGAAACTTGAACTCTCACGAAGATAGAAAATAAATATTTCAAGAGGTTGGAAATATGGTTCTGGAGAAGACTTAAGAAGATCAGGTGGACAGGACAAGGTGACGAATGAAGTCCTAAAAAGAGGGAGTGAGAAGAGAACTATAATTGTTGGATCTGACTCTTCGGTACACACCAAACTGGATCGGACACATCCTTAAGAGGTACTGTCTTCTGCACGACGTCATAGAAGGAAAGGTTGAGGGAAAGAGGAGCTTAGGAAGGGGGATTCAAATATTTGATGACTTGAGGAAAAGAAAATTCTGGGAGCCAAAGGAGGAGGCAGAGGACAGGGTGCATTGGTGATCTGAATTTCACTGACAAAAGGAATTGTCCTGTCAAGAGACAGAACACCTAATAGTAATTATTATCATATAATATGTATAACTTGCATTATACACCAATATCTTTGGGGATACAAAGTTGAAGAGTAATTGTATCTGGGTGAAAGAGAACAAAGAATGTTTGTTTATCACTGCTCTAGATGTAGTTTACTTGCATCAGCGTAGAGAGCGAATCATAAAACCATGATAATAGTAATGATGAGCACTAGTCAATGGCCATGTCCAAGTACAGTGCGGCAGGTCTGACGTCTTAGATTGTGCATACACGGATGCAGGTAATAGTTCGGCCATTCATAAAAAAGCCACCGCCTTCCCAAGGCTAACGACCATAGTAAACCCAAGAGAAGTTGAAGTGAAACATTAAACTGTGTTATTACAGTTTACGTACCACTTAACAACCGTAAACACAACTGTTAAATGTTTGTAGCACCATTCTCTCGGACGCGTTAATCTTTACGCATGTGAGCGGACTGTTGGGAATGATTTAAATTCCATTACTTTTCGCTTTATTAGCGCTTCTCTATCGTGTAAGCTCTTCTTTAGCGGCCGTGTCAGAACTGCGCCAATATAACCACTCAAACATTGTTTGGACAAATCGGAACGGGACTTTTTTTTTTATATTCGACCTTAATTGGGAGATTTGTTTTGTAGCCAAATAGGTTTCATATCAAAAGGCAAAATGGACAGTAAAATGGGTATGCTCTCTTTTTTTAGAATGTAATTTAAACTAGACTTCCAGTTGTTCAACGTAATATGAGTGTAGTGTTGTCCCAACATAACATCAGTGCAAGTCACAAATTCCGGATTGTCGCCTTGTTTACAATGTGTATAACTGCTCAGCTATAGTTATAGCGCAATAAGGTCGATTCTACACTAGCGGTTAAAGCGCGGAGGTTTTGCCGCTAGCTTACGCCCCCCAAAACTCTTGAATCTACACTCGAATGTCAAAACTCGACTGTTAAACAGCTATCAAAACTCTACTGATTCTACACTAGCGGTTTAAATGCCGCGGTTGTTGCTTCCACTTGTGCAGAATGGTTTAAAAATGGACATTGTAGAGGCCGGCTGTATTGCGGGACTTATTTTGTTGGTGGACTCACCCCACATTATCGAACCGTCTCTCGACAGGACAGTTTCATATTATGTTTGTGAACCACAGAATAAACCCAGAGAAGTTATTTTTGTACTATAGAATGTCTGTGGTTTCATTTGATGAACTACTTAGTTTAGTGAATGAAAATATTACAAAACGTGATACCATCTTGAGGAAGAGTATTTATTATTCCTGCTGAAAGACTTGTTGTGACATTGAGGAACAACTGCCTGTTAACTTCTGGTGTAGTTTGATTCAAGTTTCTACCGCTAGGTGGTTTTAACGCCTCCAGAGGTAGCGGTCAAAACGCTGGTATAGACGGAAACTTATCTTCTAACTTGATAACAAGGGTTTCATTCAAAGGCGCGGTTGCTAGCGTTTTAACTGCTAGTGTAGAGTAGGGCTAACTGTCTTTATCAAGCAATGAATGGCCACATTGAAGTTTAACTCAGGGAGTTTCAAAATAGTTTAAATATTATATATTAATTATTTTTGGTATTCGACTTTAAAAATATGAATAGTCTTTATTTAAAGCCTTTATGTTACAATTTTCGATTCACTCACACATACTTTAAAACCAGCTCTAATATTCTAGTCCTATTTTGTTTTCAAAAAGTAATACCCTTTATATTTATGTATCTTTTTAACCTGAAATAATTAAGGGTGTTGTAATTGTCTGCAGGTATTCTGAAATAGTAAAAATTATGAGGTGTCTCTGGTACATTTATGTTTGTATTCCTACACATTTCAATTTGTTTAAAATAAACAAAAACAATAAAACAATACTAAACTATGAATGGAATGAACAGAAAAAGAACAATTTTTAATTAGAATAAGTTTAATCTCAGACGAAAAAAATCACAAACTATTAATTAATATCAACAGTAATAATAACACATGAATGCTTATGACCTGAACGGGTAGTAAGACACGCTGTTTAAAAAAAATTGAGCTAAGTGGTTCGATGCACTGCACAGAATTTCTCCTGCTTTTATGTTAAAATAGACATTTACTAGAAACTCATAAGATTTGTGAAACGAAATAATAGGTCTATACATTGTTGTAGAAACACTACACCAAAGATCTTAAATGAAATAATATCCACTGTTACTTACTCTTTGGTATACTGTTAGAGAAAAATTGATAAGAGATACATCTTTGTACAACAAAGAATTTAAGAATCAAATTCATTTTCAAACATTTGAATTAAATTTTTTAAATATATATGCTTATGGCTCATCAATTACTTGTTTCATAAAACTATATTTTAAATAAAATATTTATCTTTAATAGTACTAAAACTTTACAATGATAAGTTTTTTGTATCTCAAATAGTTGGGGAAAATGATGAAAATTGGGAAATTTCATGAAAAACGAGACTTACCATCTTGTCTATAGTAATAAACAGTGTTTATATATAAAATTTACTCAAAATTGTTAGAGCTAGTTTTAAAATAATCTATTTTCTCTTTTTTACCTTTAGTAAATTACCCTTAAATTAAGGGTTAGATACCCGATCAGGCGGGCGGGTAGGCAGACAGGCAGGCAGCATTGCGAAAACAACATTTTTGTTTTTGTTTTAAGGGGTCATGAAACGTAGACATTTATCAAAATCTCTAGTTTGATTTTTTTTTTACGACCACAATAATTTTTCTCCGAGGGTTCGAGTTTTGGTAGATTATAAAATAGATCACTTTATATGAAATTCGGTAAATTGATATTTTCTGATATTTATATTGTGTTGATCCTGTGTCACGAAAATCCATCACACTGACTCTAAAGTGTCAAGAAAGCATAAGTGAGCCTAAACTAAATAAATATAATTTCAACTGATTTCGACTACATTTTGTAACCACATACTTATAAAAAACTTGTTATGTACTATCTTTAAATAACCCTACTTAGCTTATACCAGCCTAATTATTTATAAGTTATGTATCAAGCAAAATAAAATTATTTATTTTGTTCTGACAAATTATATTCAATAAAATCCTAACAAAACGCCCACTAGTCTTGGGGTGAATAAGTTACCCTCAGATATGTTTTTAAACCACTTAATATTTACTCAATTTTGTGTCATCATAAAATAATCTACTTTTTTACTAGTATATTTCAAAGACTGTATTTCATACTTTAAAGTTTTAAAGTAGTCTACGTTTAGATAATAATTCCAAACAATAAAAAAAATCAAATGGAGACTTTGAAATAAACATTTATCTTTGTTTATAATACAATGAAGATCTTCGGTAAAGATTTTTTTAGTTCTATATTTTTAGATATTTCTTATTTTATCTTAAATTAAAACTCTTTTCAATGCAAACTCTGAGCCTTCTTAAAACTAAGACTCTTGTTATTTTAACTGATTCACTCTTTTAACAGACATAACATACAAGTGAAAAACTACATTTACTCTTCAATTAATAATGTTTAATGGTGTCTTAGCACCCTCCCAAATCTTCCAAAACCCTATTCCTATCGTTAGAGCTGTCACCAAACAGGTAGAACAATCCCCATGGCTCGTCTTATACAATAAAACCAAATTTCTGAAAAAAATATATTTAAAAAATAAACATTTTATATTTGCTAAATGAAATACAAGTTTTTAGAAAGGAAAACTTTCCGTTTTGGTTCCATATACAATGATATTAAATTTTGTCGGAATTAATCTAGTTGTTTTCTAATAAACCCATTTTTATGTTACTTCAGATGAAATACATTTTGCTCTCGTGGAAATTCTACCACATAAAAGATTGTAAATAAATATTGGTTAGAATTATTGTGGTTCTTTTCGAACAACTCAAGTTTTAGTGAGTATTTATTCTAAGAGATAATATTTCTCTACTAGCTATGCCCCTTTAAATGGTAGTCTACCAGATTGGGTACAAATCGGTTCAGATGTTTAGGCGTGAATGATCGGCAAAACAAACAAAATACTTTCTTTCTTACTAGCGGATGATATTCAAACCGACTGGGACATTTTTCTCACTAGAATAAATCGCTAGAAGCCTTGGTGCAACACACAATGGTGTGCCCGCGGATCCAACGTCAAGCTCATCAAATCTGTTTTGCTGGAGAGAGAAAGAGAGGGGGGTCAGGGTTCAAGCCTAGGCTGGGTTTATTTAAGGTGATTTTCTCTAATAATCTTTACACTCTCTTTTCTTGAAAATGAAATTACATTTCCTCTTAAATCTACTCTCTTCATTAGAGTAATTGAAATGTGTTGTAAATGTCTCGGACGGAAATACAGGTGGATTAGCGCTGATCGTGTTTATGATTGATGTTTTTTATGAACATTCCTGGATGTATTTGAAAATGTGAACCTCCTAAAACAAATCTCTCTCGTATTCCACAGTGAATTGACTTTCTCTCGAGTTCAGTTAATGATTCATCCCCCTGTAGCGCTGGGTGAATTCCTCCTGAAATAATGTCTTGTAAAGCCAGGGAGTGAAGATGGTTGGTGTTGGAGGAGGGAAATGAAAGCATGTGCCAGTGACCCACATTACTCCCCTCCAAGAGAGTCAACTCACCCTCCAGACTTGAGACAACCCCTCCGTATCAGCTCACAAGGGGTTGTGTCGTATTATTCGCCTTCTTGATCCCCTTTCACACCCTCTGAGTCACTCCGAGACACTTCGTGCACAGGATCGACCAAAACAAGGCGACCCTGGTCTGTCCCTGTTACAGGGAGGAAGTAAGGACGGGTTCATGAAGGCCCTGACATTGGTCGAGAGTGGTGAGGTGTGGATATTACAGCTCTCAGAGTATCTGATTACATACTCTGTTAGTAAAGATGCTAGTATTCAGGGATCAAGGGTAGATTAATTTATTTATAGCACTAGGAGCTAGCAAGGTCAGAGTTATGAAGAACTAGATCAATACCGTGACTAGTGGAATTAATTAACAAAAGTAACATCATAAATATTTAAAAAGAGAAACAAAACAAATTTTATAAAGACAGGAGTGAAAATACAGATATAAATTATAGCTGAACTATTTAATGACAATAGACCTAGCTATAAGGACTACTATATCCTAGCTATAAGGACTACTATATCCTAGCTATAAGGACTACTATATCCTAGCTATAAGGACTA
>CABFWB010001179.1:0-25603 GCA_902151455.1 Timema bartmani | reverse complement strand
TCTTATGTGGAGTGGTGATGATACAATGTACATTATTCCGTTCAGAAATCTTACGAGTTTATAGAAAGAGAGAGAAAGTCTGTGCGGTGCGCCGTACCATTTATTTTTATAGTATACAATTTCTCTATTTTCTAAATTTGTTTTTATATTTTGTTGTTTAAATACACCATTATTTCTAAGATGTTAATTTTGGTTAATTTTATAGTTTAAAAATATAAATTATAGCTCTAAAAATATTTATTTTTATTTGATTAGTTAGTACGTACAGTCGTTTCGTAAACAATGCTCAACGTGGGTAACTCCGACACTGGGCAATGGAACACAACACTTTATTTGTGTACCTGGTGCTATTTCATTAGTGGCACACAACAGCGAACGTTCTATCAACATTTATATATTATCACTCTAGTGGTATAAAACTTCATATCACCGTGAAGAACATAACTTTTAAAAAAAAACTCTTCATTCCTGAAAATTCAGTTTAGGATGTTAGGTTTCACGTTGGAGGACAAGAGGAGAAGTTTTTTCTCTCTCTGAATAGTTCCAATATTTAATTATTTGTAGAAGCCATGGCTGATGCCTTCTTTATAGTTGGCAGACCTGGTGGAACAAGCGGAGCAAAAAGTGAGCCAGTCATTAGAAAATATCCTTCGTGCTACTCATACCTCCAAGGATGATCTCGCTGGAAGGAAGGAAAGATAGAAAGTAGGTCCTGCTGGTAGGAAGGAAAGATAGACAGTAGGTCCTGCTGGAAGGAAGGAAATGATAGAAAGTAGGTCCTGCTGGAAGGAAGGAAAGATAGACAGTAGGTCCTGCTGGAAGGAAGGAAAGATAGAAAGTAGGTATTGCTTTGGTTTCATCATTACTCTTATAGTTGCAAGACATATTATTGACCGAGCGAAGCGAGATTCTGTTTTAACTTAAGCATTTAGCATTTTGTCTCTTTGTATGGACCTTTTTTTTTTACATGATAACACTGTCGAATGCGTGGACCAATATTAAACAAAATTTGGCAGGGAGATTTTTTGAACTTAGTCCTAAAAAACGCAGGTAAAATACATGGTTTTTAGAACTGGGTACTTGTTAAAATATGGGTTCAACTCAACGATCTATACATATGTTTGTTCTATGAGAACGATTTTAATTACATTTATTAGATACATTCTTTGATAAATGTACGGTAGAGTCCACACAATAGTTTTTCAATCTGGTTATATGTTTCGATATTACGCCGGTCACTCAAAATGTTTTTCGTTTAACAGTTTATATTAAGTTATCTGCATTTATAATTCCAAGCAATTGACCTTCAAATATCCTCTCCATTTAGAAGCATTTTATTCACAGTGAGTTCATAAAAACAGTAAACCAAGGCGTATTTTTAATTACTTTAACGCTAGGTTACAGGTAGGTCGTTGGGAGATCTGTCTAACACGAGAGTGACGCCTTAGACAATGCGACCACCAAAGCAGGTAACTATATTTAATTAATGACAACCCGCACCAGTGTGCAATTACTTCAGGCTACTTAGTCAAGGTTTTCGGTAAAGGGGTGGTCAGGATTCGAGTATCGACTCTTTGAATATGGTTTACCACTTTTATGCAAGCAAATGATGGTACATTTAATATTAATTCTAACTAACTCTATTTCTACCTTAGCAAAAGTAAGTAAATATCAATATTAATAAGTGAACACACAATAAAACTAATGAAAAGTAAGGCGACCCGGTGGTCTAGGGGTAAGGTGTCGGACCTTTGTGCTGAAGGTCCGAGGTTCAATCCTCGGTCCCGGCACAGATTTATCTGATTGACAAACCCTTCCTTCACCTCTGACAAGACGTGTATTAATCACAACTTGTGAATGGGTGGAATGCCAGGCTTCCACCGTGGTTCGGATCCCACGTTAAACTGTAGGTCCTCCATTTCATCTCACAACCACCCTACCATTACACATTAGCGTAAGTGCGTATAACCCGAACGGGTAGTAAGACGCAGTGCTAATACTAATAATAATAATAATAATAATAATAATAATAATTATTATTATTATTATTGTTATGACTAAGTACTTCAGTTTATTTGAAGTGTAACTTTAGTAAAATATACATCTTACGTTAGATTACATTTGGACCACTAACTAAATTATAACTCTACAAGCTCTAATAGGGATTTCTTTCCACGTCTTACCACCCATCCAAGCTATAAGCATTTAAATACACTAATTGGTTGAGAATGAGTAAAACAAAATTGATTATAAATTCACCCACATTTGCGAAAAGAGTGAGAGAGGGAAACATCAATGAAAAACCACCCTCATTAAGTACGGCCGGGATATGATCTCCGACCTTCCCTATCCTTGAAAAACCAGACTAGACCAGCCCGACATTCAGCCCACAAGTCCACCGGTGCGAGTTTTATGTAGTAGAGCCTTAGAAAATCCAAACAATTGAACAAATAATTCTCTATTGCGGTCGAGTAGTCAACGATGCTAGATGTTGGCCTAAAGAGGTTGTTCCCAAACTTTTCCAAATGGCAGCCCCATTGAGGTCAATGATAATTTGCCGTGGTCCCCTTAGTACCCCGCGTCATACGAGCTGAAATACAGGGTGTTTCACTCGCTCTAAGCCTTTGAGTGCGCCACATACACAAATTAAGTTCATTATATTGTAAATTATAAGGGACGCCACATACACAAATTAAGTTCATTATATTGTAAATTATAAGGGAAACTCAAGGGCCGAGAGTGGGGGGAACACCCTGTATAATACCTGCACACACATGTCTAGTTCATTATATTGTAAATTATAAGGGAAACTCAGGGGCCGAGAGTGGGGGGAACACCTCTGTATAATACCTGCACACACATGTCTAGTTCATTATATTGTAAATTATAAGGGTAACTCAGGGGCCGAGAGTGGGTGGAACACTCTGTATAATACCTGCACACACATGCCTAGTATTCTACGTAGCCCATTTAATAATAATACAATAAAAACTATGTTTAGTCACACAGTTATAAAATAAACAGATACTTTAGCAAATTGTGGATAGTGAATATTTTTTTTATAGTGTGAACATACAAATAAACAAATCTATATTTGTTTCAAGGACCTCCACAAGACTCTTCGCGTAGCTCAAGCTCGGAGGCTCTGGCCTATAGTATCCAGCTTCTATCCCAAGTAAAGTATTAAAATACTAGTAAATATGTTTCTCCTGGTAGGCTTATTGAAATATATTATATATTATAATCTGTGAGGTTTAATAATGTGTTTAAATTAATTACGTTGTATGAGTTGAGGTAGTTTGTGCGTCGTGAGTTGATGTAGCCATTATTACAACAAGATTTAAAGAAATAAACTGAAGTATGTTTTATAAATGGCGACAGTGACTTGGAGATAGAATACTCTCTGTCTCTAGGGAATGTCTGTACTTGTGTTGTTCTTCTGTTTTCTAGAAGGTTTCTCCTGGTGGCTTATTCCCCACTGTTTTTACTGTGACCTAACTACGTGTTAAACACGCCGGGACTTCCTTCTTACAATAAAACATATTTAATAACCGCGTAGCCGTCAATTCCTCCGGCTGAGTATGGGAATGGAGAGTAATAAGATCTACTCAACATTGACAACTAGTAGATCTGGAAGAGTGCTCACAAGATATACTCAACATTGACAACTAGTAGATCTGGAGGAGTGCTCACAAGATCTACTCAACACTGACAACTAGTAGAGCTGGAGGAGTGTTCACAAGATCTACTGACTGGCTCAAGGAAATATGTGATATTAAAACGTCTATAAAATAAATAAAATATATTATATTTACCAAGTAAACGTGTTCCTACAAAAAACATGCAATGCCATACATTTTACTCTGTTAGTAGTGTTGCTTTATAGGTAATGATATAATCTATAAAAAATATTGCTGTAGATCAAAACATGACTCAGGAAATAAATATATTAGAGTAGATCTGATAGATTTCCCTGCTGTCAAATAGGGCTCCTCCTATGAAAATTCAGCTCAAGTTCTAGTGAACATAGTTGCATAAAATATAACCAAGAAATACATTAGTAAAACTTGAAAAGTGTATAAATAATAGAAGGTGTCGAAGAAGGCAAGTAGATGGCGGGAAGAACTGGACGCCAATAAAGCGGCACAGAGGAAACATCTTCAGGTAATGACTGGTTCCCCTCCCTGAAACAAGACGGTACCCCCAAATGATGTCCCCGCATCTTGTCCGGTCGTCCCTCTGGGGGCTATCATCTCGGACCATTGCTCCCCCCGCCCCTTTCCACCTTCCCTCATCAAACTTTGAGCGGACACGAATATTGAAAGAGTGTGTGTGGAGGAGGGGGGAGGAAGTATTACGGCAGATGCGGCCACATCGCCTTGCTAAACATGAGGGGGGAGGAAGAGGAGGTTGGTCATTTGTAAGGGGGTTAGGGGGGCGGGGTTACTTCCATCCGGTGAGATACAGTACACCAAAAGTGTATCGAACCGTCTTAGAACAAACGTTTCCTTATTATGTTTGTTATTTGCGTACAGGTCGTGTGTACAAATTATTTGGGGGTAGTATGACCCGAGAGGGCGCGTTTACATACACATTGAGATGTTTCATCTTTATCCTGGATATCACTGGGGCGTTTATTTGAAAATACCCTCCTATTTATGTTTCCTGACGGTGGACACTCCTCCCTTTAGACCAAAACTAAAGAGTGCTGTACAAAAATATGTGTATATCTTCTAACGAACCGTCTTCCACAAACACAGTTGAGCTGGCCATTGTTCCTTACAATAACCCTTTATATCCAACAATGGTGGACCATTATTCCTTAACAGAACCATCTATACCTAGCTCGAGTGTCCAGGATTTAGACATATTCTAGAAAAGATGATAGATACTCCAGTGGCAGATATTATTTTACGACCTTTGTAATCCTACGTAAAAGATTACTAACTATATCTAAGTATCTGGGCCATTTATAAAATAAGTACACCGTTAGTCAAATTGACTGCTCTCATTAATTCATTTAACTAACACAACTAATAATACTTTTTTTAGGGAACATCTGGTTTTTCATCAAAGTTTATTTATTTTAATAAATCGTGTGTATTTCTGTCTAGTGTGCACAGAGGTCGGTATCTAGCTCTACCAAGGCGCAACTCGGCATAGGAATGTCGTCGTTTAGTGTATCCACTGTTATTGACTGGTAGGGAATATTGACCCCTGCAGAGTATATATATACATGTTACGTCCTCTCTGGAAATGGAATATAGAACAAACTCTTTCCACTAGAGCTTGAAGTTATCTGAGGAAGACTAGGAGGTCAAATATTCATCCTGGTCATGGCATACTAACCGCACCACCTATTTTACCAAATACATTCGATACTTGGGGGGGAAAAAATCTTCAGTGGCAATGATATTTGTAAAATATTGACTGCATATAATACCACTAATGTACACATTTAATTTTTCTTTTTACATCCATTACTGTTTCCAGCCTATGGTCTGTGCAGTTTTTTTTATATTTAAACCATATATTTCTCCACTTGCTAGGCCTGCCGTAGCTTCATATGCCTTATGATCTAACTTAAGATTAGGACAGGCACAACATCCTGTCCCCGGCCGTTAATTTATTGATGTGAAAGGGTAAACCCATATTTTCATCAATTATAGATTTCCAGCAATGCTGAGAATCAAACCTGGGACCCTTAGCTCAGTAGGAAGACACGCTGCCGTCTGAGATAAGTTGTCAGGCTTTAATATTTCTTAAAAACTGTAGTACTTTCTAAAACATTAGATAATGCTAAATACCAAATAATACAAAAACTAGTTATTTAAGATAGAATAAATAACTTAGTTATAAAATTAGTGTTACTATTTTGTAATACAATTTAAATACTCGTATTTGCTATATTAAAAAAAAACCCTTTGGATTAACGTATTAGTTCGAATCCCAGACGGATGTACCTTTCGGTACCCACCATCCTTACACGCAAATGTGGGTATACTATCTCTAAAATCCACCTTCCTCTTACCTACCCTGTTAGTGTAGTTAATTTTATATAACCTGGATGGGTAGCATGGCGTGGGGAGAGAAAAAATGTTGATTTGTGATTTACTACGCATGAAAATTGTTCAATAGGAGCACTACAGGGACTTTATTCATTACTGGCATGAAACGATTGTATCCATTCGGTAAATTTCGTTCCAAGCGACAGTCCTAGCAACAATGGACCCGGAGGACAAGATTAACTCTAGACTTATTGTACCAGCACTCTCTGTGACCCCCTAACTTCCTGTCATTTGCTTCCCTCTTGTGGACGGTTAGCGAGAAGACAATAAATACGACGATTGGATGTAACGCGTCATGAGTATAGAGCAGCGTCTTTTCAACCGGTGTGCCGTGTTGGGTCCACCAGGTGTGCCGTGGAAGTTTGGAGGGGACATATAAAAAAATAAGCGAGAAAATATATTAAGAGCGTGCATTACATGTCATTCAGCTCTGTGATACAGTCGGCTAGAAATAGTAAATTCACACGAGCACTAATCCACGTGGATCGTTTCTGATTAAACATTATTGAAGATAAAGAGTTAATATACGTTACTAATACTGAACATAGTTGGAATATTAAATGATACTTGTATAAAAACTGCATTGAAAAGGCCATTTTGACCATTTTTTAGAATGGCTTCACAGCTGAGCACTGCCCACAAATCTTCATTCTGTCATAACAGGGACATACTGTAGTTATTAACAAGAAACTTTGTCGCTTTGTCCCCCATTTTTAAATACACGAGCATTTTTTTAAACAATAATACAATGAATGGAATTTTAGCTACTGACTTTCTAAAAACTTTCTTAATACTCTCCTTTTTAATGATAAAATATATCTTCTTATAATATCTGGTGGTGTGCCCTAAATAGTTTTAGCGCCTAGTTCAGTGTGCCGTGAGATAAAAAAAAAAGGTTGAAAATCACTTGTCAAGAGAATATAACTGATTGCTTTTAATTAATGACGAATATTGATCCATTAGGTTCAATAGTATTTTCCAAGCTCTAGTAAATGTTTCTTTAATTGTCATTAAACGTTTATTTTTCCCTCCCCTCCCAACTAACAGGAGACTTTGAAGGAAATAACCAATAAAAAAATATATAAAAAAAAACCGTAATCCCGTCCCTCAGTTGTATTAGAGCTTTCTAGCGGTGAGATATGCAACTAATTTAAAAAATGTATACATACCGTCATTTTAATGTATACTGTAGGGTCCTACATTCAACGGTAACAGTCAGTAAACTTGTCACGTGATCATTGTTTAGAGGCAGAGAACCCTAGAAATATGTCTCGAAACCTTAATTAACGGTCAGAACTGCCTCCAATATGACTACTCTCGTGTGGAGGGCGGCTGGAGTAATGGTTTAAAAATTATTTAGGGACTAGTTTCAAAATAAAGAAAACTTTAAACTATGTTACTCTCGATATACTTTATTTGGAACCTTCAGTTATCACTTTACGACGTTCATTTTAAAATATGGTTAGTATTTAAAAAAAATCTCTATGGTGTGTTTTAGTTAAAAGAAGCCTATATTTTATAAATATGTTCAATTTTAAAAATAAATTTTAAATTATATATACAGAAATCATAGATTAAAAAAATGTAAGAAAACAAAAATTCCCTCTCTTAAATCCAGAAATTTGGAACTGTGCATTTTTTTTTTACTTCATTTGTTTACAGGATATGTTCATGTGTAAAGTAATTGCTATCAAACTCGCTTTATTGCGTCTTGAGACCAAACAAAAGAAAGACTACTCCCGCAACGGAGCCGTAAGAGACTTTCACCGTACTCACATTGCAGGGCCGTAAACCTCACCGCAGCCCAAGAGGTAATTATGGTATTGTAAGTGTGGCACCACTGACCCAGCTACACCACTTCCAAGACTCCACCCCCCAGACAACTTTACGAGCCCCCATAGACCACCGGGGGTTCGAGTCCTGGAGGAGTCATTCGCTCTTCTGCGACTAAAGNCCCCATAGACCACCGGGGGTTCGAGTCCTGGAGGAGTCATTCGCTCATCTGCGACTAAAGGAGGGGAGAAGGTGACATAAAAAAGTCGTAAAAAACCGTAAGGCACGTGACGTTGAGAAGGAGTGTGATGGAAAGAGGGGAGGGGGGAAGCAACCACAACAGTTCCTTGAGGGGGGGGGAGCAAGAACAAATTTGAGGGAGTTCATACTTTTCCTTTTTATTGCCCTCGGTGAAGATGAATACTTCATTACCTAGAAGGTTTGCCGGTGGCTCAGTCAGTGTTTGAACCTTCTAGTCGCGCGGCATCGACTTTACTTCAAACATTTACCACACATTTGAGAGATTTGAAATATTTTAAACATGAATATGATTTATTATCTTTCCCAAGAAAAGTGTAAAAAATAATGGCCCTAGTGCGCAACATTTCCTCTTGTCTACCTATGACGTCATAGCAAGTCAAGATGTTAATGTATTCAAGTTTTATTTGGCTGGTTTTTAAAGATGTAGCAATAAAACAAAAACTACAATTTCTTAAATAATTCTAGAAATTGTCTTGCTTTGCCACATTTTTTCACCATCTTATAAACCCGCCTCGGTGGTGTAGTTGGCTAACGAGCTAGTCGTGTGGAGCTCGACCGCCGAGGACGGGGAGATCGAGGTTCGAATCTCGGTCGGGTGAACTGGGGGTGGTTTTCCCTGAATGGTTTTCAACTCTCCCTCCACGCAAATGCGGGTTCACTTCCTCTAAATGAAACCCTCCCAATTCCTAATCCATTAGCTTAATTAGTACTTAAGCGTATAACCCGAACGGGTAGTAAGACGCGGTGCTAAATATTATAAATACTATCTTAAAGTAGGTGTTTTTTTGTAAACCCATTTTTTTTAAATCATCTATATTCCTAGTTATTTGGTTTATTCACAAAAAAACTACCGGTAGGAATCTTCCTGTCATGATTTTTACTAAAAAAAAAAGTCCGTGGAAGCATTTATCTGTATGGAAAAGGAACCAAGAAAAAGCTTATTTTGAAATGCAAATCAATGCTCTCCATGCTCAAATATTATAACGAGTGTTTGTATTCGTTAACGAAAGAGGGGAAGTGTTATCCCTTATCAGCAGATGAACCAGAGGCCTCACAGGTTGAATTACTCATTCTATTATTTACTTTTATATTCAGTATATTCGTGTATCCATTTATACCTATCTATGGTCATCAATCCGAAGAAAGGTTTGCAATAGTTCTTCGTTCTGATCTCATTTATTCTTTCCTCTTCAGTACTTGGTATGTCTTGCAATCAACTTCTTCAATATTCATGTATTATAATGCTTAGAATGCTTAAATAAGTCAACTTAAAATAGCTTCGAATCCACCAAGTAGGCAACGTTGCTAATTGCAAGTTTAAATAACACATGTTTGGTTTTAATTAGTTATCTTAAATTTTTGGATGGAATAATGTTCGGTAACGAATAGATCCGTTCACAAAAGTTGATGTCATGAGTGTTAGACAGTTTAATTATGACTCCTGAACACTCACGTGTATCGCCGTCTCTGCATTAAGCTATGAGGGATGAATCCTGTATAGATCATTGGGAGAACATTGATGCATTAACCCATAAGTACCGGCTTCGATTCTTGTATGAACAAGTAGTTCTACAACTATATTTAATTTTATTTAATTATTTCACCATAAAATTTGAAAGTATTTGTCAAGTCTCCTAATTACAATAGTGATTTTGTAGTAAGCCTGTTCATAAAGTTCCCTAAAATGTTTAAAAGAATAACCAATTAATTAATTTTTTAAAGAGGTTTTATCGAATTCATTATTAATGAAGTTTAACTAGCCTTGAACGGCGAACTCTTATATATAGTTTATAATTTAGTTTGATGTAAATTATAAATAATAAGGTTGTACATTTAATTGTATTCCAAATTGTTGCATGCCCACAACCAACAAATTATTTAATATTGTAATTTTGGTCCTGATAAAAATATATTAATTGATTCTTAAATAATTATAGTATCAATTAGGTTCAATTGAATTATATATTTATTGTATGTAAAAGTGTATACTCTCAGAAAATTTGGTAAAATGAACGAAATAAAAATACAATAGGGCCTACTCAATAATAATTATTGTTCAGGCCAGTGGTGAAAATTACTCACCGTCCGTTATACTTTTTCATTTCATCAAATTAAATTATTATGTTAAATATTTGTCAAATAAACTTAGTGCTGGTGAAAAAGTTATTGCATCTCCATATCTTCTAAAGCTAAACTCTTACGTAGCTGCTAAATTAATGTTGTCTAGAAAGTATTATAGCCTACTCTAAAATGGCAACTAATTACTCACTGTGTTGGTAAAATATATTTCTGATACAAGTACTGCACATAAGAGGAAGCGTTGATTTCTACATTCTCAAAGTAAAACTTAACAATATTTTGATAATATTATTTACTGCCGGATAAGTAAGCAATCTTTTCGTCTTGAAATTTATAAGAAAAGATAAACAGAGAGGATTGGCTACCCTCTTAACAGGTTGGTAGTGCGGTACAGTCTAATCAAGAGGTCTAATTTGGCTGCTCAAACAAGACTGTCAACCTTTCAAAGAATCCACCAGTGTAAATTGAAGAATATTTTTGACAAGAAAAGTTTTTACTTCAGAAACTATCAGATTTCTTGTTCCATGGATATCTTGAACTTATAGCTAAGAAGATATATTTGTGACATAAATATTTCTAATATAAATAGTTGTTCATCTTCTTGTTGATGCGTATGGGATATACACATTTAATGACACAAATTGTGGTAGGGATGATAAAAATATAATATAAACATTCATTGCTTTGTGGGATACTAGGAATCTCTTTGGCTGCGCTTACGGAACTACAAGCGCCTGCAAGTGATAACGATTGTTTCGATTTCTACAGTTTTAAATTTGTGTGGAAGAGTTTCAAATTTTTACACTCGCCAGCTGGCACTTGCAGTTTTCCATACCAGCGAGTGAATCGTTCTTCATCTATTTGCTCAAGCTAGTTGAAACTTGTCAGCAGAGAAGTGAAGATGGATTGTGAGAAATTAATAATTAGTGAGGTGCAAAAACGACTGTCTTCTATCTTATTCAAAATATAATAAAATGTAGCGGCCATCATCTCATAATAATCAAAACATATTTTTTCGTTTTCTCTAGGCATTTTATGCAAATGGCGGAATTCCACCAGTTCACGTCTCTTTTTCATAAATTGGATGCACTGAATGCCTTTGTCGTCTTAGGTATCTAAGATTTAAAATAGCTACTTTCATATACAAATATCTTTTCACTCGTAGACAACTCCATTATACGTGCGCTTACGAGAAAGTCGTGTGATACTGAGTAGCCGAGAACTCGCTCAATTTCTTAACCCCTCTACAAGCGAGAACAAGCGCAAAAACACCAACAAGCTACTAGCTCTTACTAGCGCTAGTAGAAGCGAGTTGTCTCTTAACCACTCTACAAGCGAGAACAAGCGCAAAAACACCAACAAGCTACTAGCTCTTACTAGCGCTAGTAGAAGCGAGTTGTTTCTTAACCACTCTACAAGCGATAACATGCACAAAATCGTCAACAAGCTACTAGCTCTCACTAGCGCTAGTAGAAGCGAGTTGTTTCTTAACCACTCTACAAGCGATAACATGCGCAAAATCGTCAACAAGCTACTAGCTCTCACTAGCGCTAGTAGAAGCGAGTTGTTTCTTAACCACTTTACAAGCGATAACATGCGCAAAATCGTCAACAAGCTACTAGCTCTCACTAGCGCTAGTAGAAGCGAGTTGTTTCTTAAACACTCTACAAGCGAGAACAAGCGCAAAAACACCAACAAGCTACTAGCTCTCACTAGCGCTAGTAGAAGCGGGTTGTTTCATAACCGTACCCTTTAAGGTAATTTGACCACCAAAATCATTTTGTACAGTTTTTAACAATTGTTTGGTTATAATCCATAAATATTGATTCAATGATTTTCAGATAATTACAATTCACGAGCTATAATTGGTCAAACTTTATATTTTATGCCTAGTACCATTGTGTAAGGTAATTAGTGTATGGGGCTGAAATTTAGTATAACTAGACATAAGTATGAGGTGTACAGATTGTGATATTTCTATTATTAATATTATTAATAGTAATGTTATCAATATTATAAATATGGCATGCAATAATCATAAAATAGAAAGTTTGATCCTTAATAACTTGTGAACTGTAGTAATCTGAAATCATTGAATCACTATTTATATATTATAATTAATTATACATTTGTTAAAATTTTGCAATAAATTTTTTTTTTTGGTAGACGGACCTAAAAACCATCCTAAGTACACCCAGTCAATGTTCAAACACTGGACCACCCATCCCTAGAGAGCAAGACAACACGAACCTCACGTTCAGCTGGGCTTAGTTGATGCTATACAGGGGCGGCGGAACCTTATTTGTACAAGGGAGGCCTGAGCTGGGGTCAGGGGTTCAATCCTCGGTCCCGGCACAGATTTATCTGATTGACCAAACCCTTCCTTCACTTCTGACAAGACGTGTATTAATCACAACTTGTGAATGTGAGGAATGCCAGGCCTCCACCGTGGTTCGGATCCCACGTTAAACTGTAGGTCCTCCATTTCATCTCACAATCACCCTACCATTACACATTAGAGTAATAATAATAATAATAATAATAATATTAATAATAATTATAATTATTATAATAATTATTATAATTATAATAATAATAATAATAATAATTATTATTATAATTATAATAATAATAATTAGTATTATAATAATTATAATAATAATAATAATAATAATTAGTATTATAATAATAATAATAATAATATAAGGGAGGCGAAGCAAGGAAAAAAGTTTTAGTAAGAAAATGTCGTTAACCCCCTCACCCCCTCATCACAATCTACCATCCTCGATAGATGTTTTAAAACTAGATGTCCCTAAACGCTATTTGAAGTGGTCCTACTTCCTAAGTTTTGGAAATTTGATTAGTTTTAAAAGTTCTTTGTAGGAGTCTTTGCCAGAATTTTTTGTAAAATATAGATGCTTCTAGAAGCTATTTAAAGTGATCCTTCGTCAGCTTCATCGTATACTTCAAAAGCTATTTTAGATATTCCTCACACATTGAAAAAAAATATTTCCAATAAACTATTAGAAGGAGTTATCCCCTCAGAGATTTTTGTAGAATTTGGATGCTTTTAGAAGTTATTTAAATTTCTCCTCATTTGAATGTTTCTCAGAAACTTAATGCATCTATAAGCTATTTGAAGTGGTCTTCGCCCAGCAATATTTTGAAAATGGGATCTTCTGAGAAGCTATTTAGAATGTTCTTCTTCTTCTTCTTCTCCTAGAATTATTTTTTTGAAATTTATATGCTTTTATAAAATATTTTAAATCGTCTTTCAACGACAAATATTTGAAAATTAAATGCTTTCATAAACTATTTGATGTGGACCTCAAATGAAAGGTGATGTTCCCGTCATTGCTATGGGTAACCAACCACACACTGGTAACGCTTTTATTTACTTCTAACAGACAAAAATAACTATTCATTTTATCTCTTCCGAGACAGTTTTTAATAAATTAAAAAATATAATCCTAATTTTAAATTACAGCTTCTAAATGAACATGTTCATGCATAAGAGATACTAATTTTTCAATTTCATACCTCTCCATGTGCTAGATATCGCGCAATACTCATGACAGACAAACTCTTTCT
Source organism: Timema bartmani (assembly GCA_902151455.1). Taxonomy (NCBI): domain Eukaryota; kingdom Metazoa; phylum Arthropoda; class Insecta; order Phasmatodea; family Timematidae; genus Timema; species Timema bartmani. Next base: position 11,831 of record CABFWB010001179.1, on the reverse strand, counting down.
TTTATTACTATAGATACGTTTTGGTCCCGTTTCTCGAAGGCACAGGGCTTATCAAGGGATTGATGCTGCCATGAAAAAGTGACTATACTGCGATTAAAACTCTTTTATGATCCGCGTGATGGGTAGGCTGAGAAGCATGGTTGCCACATAGCGGGAGTTTGCGTGGTGGGTAGGCTGGGGAGCATGGTTGCCACATAGCGGGAGTTGGCGTGGCGGGTAGGCTGGGGAGTCATGGTTGCCACATAGCGGGAGTTTGCGTGGTGGGTAGGCTGGGGAGCATGGTTGCCACATAGCGGGAGTTTGCGTGGTGAGTAGGCTGGGGAACATGGTTGCCACATAGCGGGAGTTTGCGTGGTGGGTAGGCTGAGAAGCATGGTTGCCACATAGCGGGAGTTTGCGCGTGACTACTATGCAAGCATATTCGGCGACTCAAGAAATCTGGCAACGTGCATTGGTTTCTATGACAACTACCCTTCACGGATTGGTCGAGCATATTACGAACCTCCAATCCCCATTCCGGCTGCGCTGACCTCAATACTAAAGCAGTTTAAAACGCAGTGTAGTCGTTTTAAATAAGATCTTTTTGCAGATGTTCCATTCACTTGCCGCGTGTCAATGACAGCCAAGGTAAATTAAAAATGTGGCATCTTTTTGAAGCAATGGTCATACAAAGTAAAGTTTCATTTTTACAGATTAAATATTATAATAGTGTATTGTATTGAACCTTTAACCAATACGAGTATATCATCTAATTTAAATTAGTTAAAAATTACACCTGAACACGGGAATCCAACCCGAGGGCACCTAGCTTACCTTAACTTGTCAAAGGCCCCGGTTTCAATTCTCGTGTCCAGATGTCGTTTTTCAATTAGTTGAAATTAATTGAATTGTAGTATCCTCTATATGGACAGTGCTGTAATTACAATGATTTAGAATCTGTGTTTTGATATTCATTGAAATGCATCATCGTTGAAATTAGTAAAGTTGAGATTGTCAGCAAATAACGATACTAATAGAATCTGTAGGTCTAATTTAAAATAATAATTCATGAAGCTAGAATATACATTCCCTATGGTGCTACTGGCACTAAATAGCTTGGGTAAATAATAAAGCACAAAAAAGAGAGTGTGTCAGTCTTATTAACCAATAGTATTCAACTCAGCAGTCATGGAGCCTCAAATAGACAGATAATGGACCTGGAACTAAGGTATACTGGATCAGTATTTATGGAGCCTGAATAGACAGATAATGGACCTGGAACTAAGGTATACTGGATCAGTATTTATGGAGCCTGAATAGACAGATAATGGACCTAGAACTGAGGTGGACTGTATCAGTATTTATGGAGCCTGAATAGACAGATAATGGACCTGGAACTAAGGTATACTGGATCAGTATTTATGGAGCCTGAAACCAAGGTCATCCAGCTCAGTAGCCACGGAGCTTGACTGGGCAGTGACTAGACCCGGAACCAAGCTGAAGACACAGGTGTATTGACTGACCTCTGGGTCACGCTGGCTCTCAAGCCAGTGAGGTCATACATAGCTCAACTGGCCGCAACGACAGGTGGGACAGACCATTGACCGCGTACCCATGGGAACACACACTACAGTGGACTTGGACGGGAACGGGTACAACGGAGGATCATCGCAAACACAGAGACAATAAAATATAATATTAACTAAACAACCGCTCGATTAGCTCAGCATTAATTGGCACACACTCGTTCACTTCCCAATCCATCATGTCTCAATTTTTTAGTATTGTGTCTTACTACCCAAATTTACATTAATTGGATATAAATGAGTAAGGAAGAACTTAGAGAAATCCTCCTAGAATTTTCGAGAAGAAATAGTGGAAAACCACTTAACAAAAAAAAAGCCCCACATAACTTTAGAGCCCAACTTCCATATCAAAGACAACTGAGACAAACCCAAGATATCGCCTGGTCCGCTTGTCTATATATGTCAGTTAAATCGTCAGTGATTGATAATAATAGTAGGAAATGATTTCAGCTAGTTTGTTAAAATTTAGACTAATTTTTTAAAAAATCCGGTCTTAAACTATTGAAATATGATGTTATATCTTTAATATTTAAAACGTGCCACCCTAGTTATAAATTTATTTGGTGAAATCTTAGCTTGCTACCATTTAAACTGGTTTTACAAAATAAATAAATATTAAAGTTAAATTTTAAATAGATTAGTAAGAAATTGGATTAAAAACGTTTAATGTAGGATGATAATAAATAAGTCATTGTAAACATAAATATTAAAATTATTATAAGTTATATATTAAAACTAAAGTGGTTGTTACATAAATTATAATAATAGTTTGAAACCATATTCTTATCTTTAATTGGTACCTTGCTTCTTAAGTATATGTAAATATCAGAGATTGTACATGAAATCTACATGTTTTGGTGCTAGCATCATCTTTGGGGATCTAGATGAGAAACTAGATAAAGGAAGATTATTAGATCATTGACGTGATAACTATTCTAACCATAAACACTCAAATGTAGAAAACAATACACTATCGACAATGCAGGATTTGAATGGTAAACTTGAAACTGACTAGGATTTATCCAGGCACTTAAGAGATGCGGGAAGAATAAATTGGTGAAAAGTCAACAAGTAAGAATAGCTCGCAAAACATAGACGATGAATTATTATTTTACTTAAATCCTTTTACTAGTTTCAAGGAAAATTAATACGACGTTTAATAAGATAAATCAACGGACATATTAGTAACTGACTAAGGTTAGTAAGTGATAAAGACTAATGTTTCATCAACTAACTTAAGCAATATTAAAAAAAGGATATAAGTAAAATACTTGCAACTAGGTACACGAACCTAATTATATACAGGTTATAGCTTTTTCCATTTCTCCAAACAATTATAATATATATTCTGGTTATAGTTCCAGTTATTGAAAAATAAAAATTAATGTTATTTTGATTTATTAATTAAAACCGGCTATGGTTAAATTCATTAGTTATTACCGTTATAAAAAATATATTAATATTTAAAAATAGTTTATGACACAATGTATGTTATTTATATAAAAAATAAAAATATAATTTTGTCCAGAACCTAGAGATTGTACAATTTTATGTATAGCTAAAAGATAATTCTACTAGGGGAAAATTAATAAATTAATGTATTTTTGTTTCCCACATCTCACACAAATTCTAGGCTTCAATAATATGCTATTAAAATAATGTTCTGGCTATATTCTAGATTTCAATTAGACATTTATTAATTTGAAATGTTAATTATTTCTTAGAGAACTTGATTTTCAGGCACACTAAAATACTTACATTTGCGTATAGTGTAACTTAAGTATCTCCAAAATGTGAAACTTGCAGTCACTCTCCCAGTCATAGTTATTAATTAGATTCCGCATTGAATTATATTAATTTCACTACGCTTAGCCAAACTTAACACAATTATTTAATTAACTAATAATTAACATAACCTCTGCATTGTATCCAATGAAGACATTATATAGACTACTTCTTACTTTATATCTGAAGGTATCAAATGAGAGTGTTTACTATTTGCAACCCTTAAGAGCGTTCATCATAGCAGTCCCAACTCAGATCCTGGCTCGCATGAGTTATGGAAGTTAAAGGGAAAATAAAATAGCTACGATATGCCAGAAATGTGTGCAGTGCATTCTTATTTGAATTATTGCTAAAAAATTTCTGCGGTGACGATGTGGAACAAAATATATATCACATACATTCTGTCTTATATAGACAAATGATACAAGTGCAATCACACGGCCTGAATTGAGGCGTGTTTGTTTAACATTTGTTGTGTTCTGGATTGTGAGTGACAAAACGAGGGTTGCAAGGTGTTATGATTAGTTAGTAAACAATAGAACATACAAGCTGACAACATAAACAGAGTGTCAGCATTCCTCACGGTAAACCAGGCCAGAAGGCAGAATAAATAGCAGTGTAGCCAAGTTAACAAGGCTGATTAATCACCAACAAGTCGAGGGGGTCACTCTTCCCGTTTTTGGGGCTACGCGGGTTGGGCCAATTTCAAATGCCGCGCCCGGTGCCGGTGACTCAGAAACTTGCGAGGTTCATTTCTCGTGATAGCTTTTACTTTAAAAAGTTTTAAACCGCCATTTTGAAAAATGACACAACGTGATCTATATGAATAGTAATAAAAATAGGGGGTCTTTTTTTTAATAAAATCAAAGTGACCTTGTCAACTTAGCAGCACAAAGGTCATACCAAACTTATCACGTTTCTTCCCCCTCAGAACCAAACGAGGTTTGATTTAAACATTTTTTTTTCTGCAATGCGTTATTTTCGAGATGTTTTGGTGGAAATTTTCAAATAAACACCCGGTGTATCTCTCACGGTCAAAGATGTTATACGCTTAAAAGCCCAACAATCTTAATATATCATTACATATTTTGTTACAAGATTTGATATGTGATGGAAAATTTACAAGATAATATAAGACAAAACAATACTATAAGTAGGCCGTTAGAATAGTCACATTAAGCTCTAATATGAAATTGAAATTAGATGTCCTAGATTCACTAAATTGTCTACGATCCGTCTCGGTGTGAGAATATTTAACAATACGTCACAGTGTGTCGAGATGAGATGTGAGTTTTGTTCCTCTTTCATCGCAACAGTTCCAAACTGAAGGGGGCCATATGGAGTCGGCAACGAGCGTACGGTAGTTTTGGTAATTTAAGTTGACCTTGGGGTCAAACTCCTGGTGACCTCATGAGGTCACTGCACAGACTGTCCCACCCACGTCGAGCATCGTCACACTAGTCTTGATTCTCATAAAACTACTTAGGCAGCAGAGGGTGATAGTCTCCCAGACTATAGAGATATATACTATCAATATCCTCTATGTAACACAATGTTGTTCATGAATTTACTAAATTTACATTGAGTGAATCATGATATTATCAATAATCTAAACGAGATTTAATAAATAAGACATTTGGACTCATAGTTTCGGATACAGAACTAAAGCTAATTAAAATGTATTTGAAAATGGTCTTGCAACAGATTATTATTTATATTTAAGTTAGCAGATCGTTTCAACCGTAATCATTTTATTTTATTCCTCCGTGAAGGTAATTAATTTAATTGTTTCCAGAGTTTTGAAATGGTAATTAAATTGCTTTTAACTACAGTCAATTTTTTTAGAACGTTTCGGGGTATATTACTTTATAGTTTATAGACGATATACACGAATCTGTCTATTGTGATAGCAGATGTTTCTATGGGGTAGGGTTTAGGAGGTTATTTAAATAAAGTGCACCCATATTAGCGTGGTGTTGGAATGGGAACATTACAGTGATACATAGAATAGGTCTATGGTCTATGGACAGAATCCAACCATGGCCGAGATTCAATCCTTGATCTCCTAATCACAGGCAAGCCAGTATATTAGTATATTCTGATGCATTAAACTGTGTAGTCACCGGTGTTGGCTTGTGAATATTTCTCCACATGCTTACCGCACTCCTATAATACGACTCGCACATCATCTTTATAAAAAATATGCCTGTAAATTCAGTCGTGTTTTTTCTCACAGAGGTCCTTGGGAGCTTGGATCCCCACGGAGAACATAATTGCAGTTAAGTTGGAGGGAGTGTCAAAAGCATTATACCCCTAGTAGTTAGTATTATAATATATTACAGTGATAACCAACATTTTCCTCTGCAAATCATTTTCAATTCTTCTTGATACCATCTTTTGTCGAAACATGGTCGTCGCTGGAATGTATACTTCTGTAAGGAGGTTTAGATTTATGGCAACATTTTCTTGCACCTGAGGATGGACATAATTTTATTCTAATTTTTAAAATATTAGTAAAAATATATTTGTCAAGATGTAAACTTTTTTTTTTACACATAATAAAAAGTAATTATTAATAAAGTTATTTGCCCCACTTGGTTGGACGAATGGTTTAGGGCGTCATCCTCATGTTATATTGGCCCAATAATGACGGGGATATCGGGGTTCGAATCCTGGTTGGGTGGTTTTTCCTAAATGGTTTCCCACTCTCCTTCCATGCAAATGAGGGTAGATTATCTCTAAAATTCTTCCATCCTCATCCCTACCCCATTAGAGTAATGATCATATTATATGCTTTTAACCTGAACAGGTAGTAAGACACGGTGATAGAAAAGTCGTATCAATTACTCTATATATTTAATACGTCTGTAACAAGGGTAAGGATTACTCCTCCAAAATGTATTCTTTGAGATTCAAGATGTTTTCATTTGAATTTTAAATTTAAGGACAAACTTTTACCGAAGCGTTGAGGCGGGTTTCCCGACGTTTCAAAACTCACCATTATTTAAGAAATAGTCTATTGCCTATTTTAAAATATGACTGACACTAAAATAGAGTTGAATGTTATCAACAAGTCATTTTAGAATTAAAAACTCTACACTCTAAGGTGTATATATATATATATATTTTTTTTTTCTTTAAAAAAGATTGTAATAAAGTATTATAATTAGCTCAATTTCAACGTAAATGTTCACAATTTTCAGATTAAGATAAATGGTTAGAAATTTAGATATGGTTCTCTTAAATCCATAAATTATTTTTACTTTCACTCGACACCTTGGACACCTTGGACACCTTGGACCTTTGTGATCGCCAAAAAAATTGAAATCAAGATTTTGATAAATTTTGACGTTTCATGATCCCTTATAACCAAAAAAGTTGTTTTCGCGATTATGTCTGTCTGTCTGTCTGCACCTCAGGCTAGAGTCGAAATTATTTTACCAATTGAGCTAAAACTTGGTGTCTGGGGTTTTAATAAGGTCCCCGCAAGGTGTTTTTAAAAAAAATTAGATATCTAACCCTTAATTTAAGGGTAATTTTTACTAAAAGGCAAAAAGGGAAAAAAAATTATTTCCTAGAAATTCGCTCTAACGATTTTGATTAAATTTTATATCTAGACACTGATTATCATTATAAACAAGATGGCCATTCTCATTTTCTTATGAAAATTATTTTGAGGATACTTTACTTGATGATTAGTGTAACATTGATTGGGTTGCTTCAATGAAATTCCATTGGCCATTCTAGCAGTTACTATACAAATTATTATTAAAATAATGACTTTTTTTAAATACTCAGTATTTATAATTATTTATTTTATTAACTATGACTTTATTTATTAGTTTTTTTCTTTTAAAGTGTCTTGTTTAACTAGAAATAACCTGAAATTAATGTAATAACTTTATAGTTCAATAAAGATGAATATTTAAGTTTTTTTAAACTTTAACTACATGCCATCAGTTAATTTATATACCAACTAGTTATTTAATAAAATAGCTAGTCAAAGTGTGTAAAGTTGTATTTATCTCTACTTTAATGAACCCAGTCATGTAATCCAAGAAATACCTAATTATTTGATAAAATAACAGAATTTTACAATTAAAGGTAACCTATATATTGCAAGCCTTACACACTAGACTATGAGCTTGTTTGCGTGGGTGACCACAAACCCGTATACCTAGAAAACTGTGACATTGCATACGTACTAAGGTAAAACTGAGGGTGGATAAATCAAAACTTTATTTACTTATGTCTATATAACAAGCCTGAATAATTTAACCATGTGATCACAAGAAGGTACTTTTGAATATAGCAACGATTCGTTTTCTATTAAAATTCTTCTCCAAGGAAATGTTTTAACCTCTAATACAAATAAATTTAAGATTTAAAAAAAAATACTTAGCACCGCGTCTTACTACTCGTTCGGGTTATACGCTTAAGTACTAATTACGCTGATAGATTAGGAATTGGGAGGGTTGAATTTAGAGAAAGTGAACCCGCATTTGTGTGGAGGGAGAGTGGAAAACCATTTAGGAAAAACCACCCCCAGTTCACCCGCCCGAGATTCGAACCTCAATCTCCCCGTCCTCGGTGGTCGAGCTCAACACGACTAGCGCGTTAGCCAACTACGCCACCGAGGCGGGTAAAAATATACTTATGGTACTACCGGGAATCGATCCCAAAGCCTTAAATTTAAGAGATACCACAAAAAATCCCCTGGGTAAAGCAGGGCTTTTGCAGCTAGCGTCATATAAAAATGTTTATTTGAATAATCTTTGGATGAAAACACAGTGTAATGCTTGTTGCAGTCTACTCCTAATACTCTTCCTTCTTAGAAATGAACTTATAGCTCCTGTCTCCAAAAGACTCGGGTTTCATTTCTCCATTCCTTACAATCTCCCTTTACAAAACCTAAATAGCTTTCCTAATTGATTACATAGCGTATCTCGTTTATTAAACTTTACAAATGACTCGAAATTATATGACTAATATGTATACAACAACGTATTATATATAGTTTTAAAAATGATCCCTACGTCCTGTAGCGATTTTATTTTCCCTAAGGAGAAAACATTGGAAGATCACAGTGCGACTGTGGCGGCCCACCCATCGGGTGGCAAATGACTGAACAAAGCTGCAACACTAGCGCCCCGCAGTGGGACGAGCAAGACAAACACCGGCCACTTCATCAAACAAAACGCGCATGTATGGAAATGAGGTTATGTTCGACAATTAATATCCCTGTGTATTTTCTATTGTTCGGAAGAAAAAAATTAAAAATTGTGCTAGTGTTAATAGAATTATTCTGTCGTGTCAAATGTAAGGAACTGTATTACTCACAGATTTAAAGCAATTTTCTTCATAAAACCAACTCTTGCAATATTAATTAAGACTTCTATTTTCACCCGCTTCGGTGGCTGAGTGGTCTTACGCAGTAGACTGGACTGCTGAGGACGGGGAGATCGAGGTTCGAATCTCGGTCGGGTATACTGAGAGTGGTTATTTTCAGAAATGGGTTTCAACTTTCCCTCCACGCAAATGTGGGTACACTTCCATAGCTATTACATAGACGTACAGTCCAAACGGGTATTAAAAAGTGGTGCGAATAAAATATAACTCAACTTTCTGAATTATTTAAAGAAATATAACTAAACGTTAAGGTTAGTACTTTTACCGCCGTGGTTATCAGATACTTAATATAGGAGGGCATGATGAGGAGGTAATTCATGCAAGTGTGGTCGCATTCGTGTCAAGAGAGGATGGGAAATCTACAATATTATATTACATGTTGAAAATTATTCTCAGTGCACCCAGCCGGGATACAATCCTTGACCTCCAGATCACTAACAATCCTGTTTATAGATAGCTTGACATCTTATATCACGTGACCACCTGTGCAGTTAATAAGATAAAGGTAACAATAATTATTGTTCAATGTACACAAACCATTGAATGAAAATTCTACAAGAGATGCATCAGATGAATCTAACTCATAGTATTTCATAATTTTTTTTTATTTTTTCACGCCAAGAATTTTAGGAAAATCGACTGAACAAATTAAGGCCTTGACACAGACTCCATATCCGTAGTCCGTGGTCCGTAAGAAATCGATGCCACAGTATCAGATTGCTCTGACCCTAGAGTTATTATACGTAAGTCCATACTCCGTAGAAGTTGATCAACTTTAACTTTCTAAGGACTAGTTTATACGGACTACTAATCACAGCTGAGTAAATATGTGCATGCGCGTCGGGATCCATCTTAAACACTAAAATAAAATGTTTATAATTAGATTTTATTTTGTGATTGGTTATATTCTTGTTAAAGATCAAAACCCATATAATATATCACTAAATAAGCACGAAAATAATATTAAAAGTTCTTGCTTTCTTTATATATACTAGTACATTTGTTTTGCATTTTCAGGGTTATTTATTTTAAGTTTGATAGTTAAAATCATGTTATGAATATATTTACTTGTGAATGCATTACATTTTAAGAATATCCTGAATGTTTATTCAATTAATTTTTTTTTAAAGTTTCTTTAATTAATCAGCTGAATGATTGGTGCTCACTCCTTGCTGTAGAGGATTTTCTTTTGAAATTTTCAATTGGACGATGTCTCTGACTATCTCATTGGCTGGAACGGCCACGTGATTACGGATATAGACTGTGTGATCGCGAATATAATTTCAATGAGGACCAGTACGGAGTCCGGACTAAGGACCTACGGATACGCAGTCCGGACTACGGACCTACGGATACGTAGTCCGGACTATGGACCTACGGATACGTAGTCCGGACTACGGAACTACGGATACGGAGTCCGGACTACGGACCTACGGATACGGAGTCTGTGTCAGGGCCTTTATCAGGAAGTTCAAAATTGGCACAGTTGTTAATGGAACCCTAATTATGGAAATGTTAGAAATACCCATAAATCCAGGCTGTGCTCCAGCCGACATCTTGGAAAATGGCGGCCAAGTTTCGGATTCATGGCGATAAAGTCAGAACTATCACAGTTACAAAAAACTACCAAGAGACAAAGATTATTCTTCATAATTTTTTTTTGTAACATAATAATCATTTTGTGGGGTTAGAGATGAAAATGTTTTTAATAATTATATACATATTTTTTCCTTCATTCTGTCTCTCCGTGCAGTTCTGTGCTTGTACAGGTGAAAATAATAATTATTTTATCTTAACTCTGTTTATTAAATGCTCCTTAGAATCAAATCAATAGTTATAATTGAAAGTAAAACATTACTTGTGAGTTATCCAAATGAGTCATCATTCATTATGTAATAACATAGATAGGCCTACATATATTATTATGTTTAGCTCTCAAATAAAATGTTTTGTTTTGTTCCAAACTTGTGTGAATCGGAAACTAAAGTAAACCCATCAAAATGAATCTCAAAATATTCAGTAAAGTGATTCAGTTATCAATTGTGAGTTATAAAAACAAAAAGCTTGTCCTTCTGAAAGTTTTTTGACTAGATAGAATTATAGTTCACATGAGGCAGGTAGAAAAAATATTTTTTCTCAAAAACCCCCTCTAGTTACTTATTATCCCTTATAAAAAATATATACCATCCGAATTGGGGGAACCACGGACAAAAGTGCCCATATCATATTGAATGGTTTGCCAGTGGCGGAAGGGTCAGAGTTTGAATCCCGGTTGTGTGTAGTGAGTTTTTTTTTACGTGGTACACAAGAATGATAAATAAAATAATATTTCAAAACCATGCTTCGCCATGCATACTTTATTTTGACACACATCCTGTCTATATGAACGTGTAACAGTAACTTATACTGGTAGTTGTGTTAGTTTTGTGAATCTCCTGTAACTACTCTATCCAAGGACCAACCAATAACTCTTGAATCTCCTCCTGTAAGGTAAGCACCATGTGTAGCTAAGAGGTCCGTCCCCTGGTATATATAGAATCTCCATTAGACTGTTGACCATCCCCCCCACCCCAAACGTTGTTATTGGAGGACATTATGTAAATGTTGGGAGGTTACGGCCCTGGGGTCAGCCTAATGGCGAGAAGGGGGTGGGGTGGGGGTCACATAGCCCCGGCGATAGATACAAGGTTAGAAAAAAGAAGTCGCGAGGGCTCACAAATGAAAATACAAGAAATAATGCCTACTTGGTTTTCAGATCGGAGTCAGGACTTTCGTAAGTGGCCGATAAAGGAGAATGGAAGGGGTGGCTTTCGGAAGAAGACAGTCTTGTTTTAGATAAACATGGATTCTTTATAGCCTTTGTAAGCTATATCTATAGACTATAGACATAGCCTTTGTAAGCTATATCTATAGACTATAGACTGGAGTATACAAACTCTCTAATGCCTCATAATAATAATTATTATTATTAGCACCGCGTCTTATTACCCGTTCGGGTTATACGCACTAACGCTAATGTGTAATGGTAGGGTGATTGTGAGATGAAATGGAAGACCTACAGTTTAACGTGGG